>JAJONR010001588.1:0-108173 GCA_029582245.1 Solanum etuberosum | reverse complement strand
CTACTAGGTATTCTAAGAAAAACACCACTTCTTTTGCTATTCCTATCATGCGTGAAGTGTGATTCAACCTCTCATTTCTAATCAATCCTTATGCTTTTTAGATCATGCCTCTTCAAAGAGCTAATACACAAAATGCTAAAGCACACAATGCTAACACTTGGTATCAGAGCTGGGTTCAAGAGTCCTAGGGTTCCTGAAGGACGCATTAAGTAGAGTCTCTTTCATGAGAGTGAAGCACGCCACACCTATTAGGGGGAGGCTACTAGGTATTCTAAGAAAAACACCACTTCTTTTGCTATTCCTATCATGCGTGAAGTGTGATTCAACCTCTCATTTCTAATCAATCCTTATGCTTTTTAGATCATGCCTCTTCAAAGAGCTAATACACAAAATGCTAAAGCACACAATGCTAACACTTGGTATCAGAGCTGGGTTCAAGAGTCCTAGGGTTCCTGAAGGACGCATTAAGTAGAGTCTCTTTCATGAGAGTGAAGCACGCCACACCTATTAGGGGGAGGCTACTAGGTATTCTAAGAAAAACACCACTTCTTTTGCTATTCCTATCATGCGTGAAGTGTGATTCAACCTCTCATTTCTAATCAATCCTTATGCTTTTTAGATCATGCCTCTTCAAAGAGCTAATACACAAAATGCTAAAGCACACAATGCTAACGTAGATCCTCTAGTCCCAAACCATAAGTTTATGAATGTAGAGTTTCGTAATGCGATTCAGCTATTGGCTCAGACCATAGCAAACCAGACCAATCAGTGGGCCCCCATTCCTACAAACCCCACTGGGGGATCTACTGCAGCCAGGGTTCGAGACTTTATTCGTATGAATCCGCTAGAGTTTCTAGGGTTGAAGGTTGGTGAGGACCCATGAAACTTCATAGAATAGGTCAAGAAGATTATTGAGGTAATACAAGTGACTAGTACTGATAGTGTTGAGCTAGCATCCTATCGCCTTAAGGATATGTCTTATGTCTGGTTCACGCAGTGGAAAGACAACAAGGGTGCGGATGCAGCTCTTGTGACGTGGGACTGTTTTACTTGAGCTTTTCTGGACATATTTTCCCGAGAGAGTTGAGGGAGGATAAGGCCCAAGATTTTATGAACTTGAGGCAGGGTTCGATGTCAATCCAAGAATATGGGCTAAAGTTCACACAAATGTCCAGGTATGCTCCACATATGGTGGCTGATCCGACAGCGCAAATGATCAAGTTCTTGTTTGGAGTATTCGATCTGCAAAGACTGGGTGCAGGAATGCTGTGCTTTTAGGAGATTTGGATATCTCCATACTCATGACCTATGCTCAGTAGGTTGAGGGAGATAATATTAAAGAAGTGGCTAAGGATAACAAAAAGGCTAGAACATGCAATTATGAATAATATCAGCAGAGGTCGGGCGGTGGAAATCATTCACAGTTTGAGTAGAGGTCTATAACCCCAGTGCCTTCATCAGTTAGCGCTCCGTCCCCCAGGTTTCTACAGGATCAGAAAGTAAGGGCATTAGTCTTTATTTCTCAGGGACGTACTTTAGGTAACCAGACTTTTCGATCTTGATAAAAGTGTGGTAAGAACCATCCGCGTAAGTGTTTTGCTTGCATAGATGGGTGTTTTAGATGTGGTCAGTCAAGTCATAGGAATTTCCCTTCTACTAGGAAAGGACAAGGAGGTAACAAAGCTCAGTCTACAACTTCGGCAGTGCCAGCAGGCTACCTCATCTGGTACAGGTGGTGGTCAGCACCATAACAGGTTAAATGCTCTTCAGGCTCGCCAGGACAAGGAAGATTCTCATTATGTGGTCATTGGTATGTTACAAGTCTTCCATTTATATGTTTATGCATTGTTATATCCAGTGGATACACTTTCTTTCATAACTCCTTATATAACAGTAAACTTCGTGGTCAGTCCAAAAACTCTCTCAAAACCCTTCTCAGTCTCTACTCCAGTTGGTGACCCAGTTATAGCTAGACGGGTATACAAAAATTTCCTTATCACAGTTTCCCAAAAAGTCACCTAAGCTAACCTTGTAGAGTTAGGAATGATAGATTTCGATATCATTCTAGGCATGGATTGGTTACATTCCTGTTATGCCTCAATCGATTATAGAACAAGGATTGTTCAGTTTCAGTTTCCAAGCGAGCCAGTGTTAGAGAGGAAGGGTAATAACTCAATGATTGTAGGTCGATTTATCTGTTACCTTAAGGCCTGGAAAATGATTTCTAAAGGGTATATCTATCATCTTGTTTAGTTTAAGGATTCACAATCTGAAACCCCATCTCTTGAGTCAATCCCAGTCGTCAATGAGTTTCCAGAAGTATTCCCAGAAGATCTTCCCGTAGTTCCTCCTGAAAGGGAAATAGTCTTCGGAATAATCTCCTTTTAGATACCTAAACTATTTCGATTCCTGCTTACATAATTGCTCCAGCTGAGCTTCCAGAATTGAAAGAATAGTTGAAAGACCTTCTAGATATAAGCTTCATCAGACCCAACATCTCTCAATGTGGTGCTTTAGTGTTGTTTGTGTGAAAGAAAGACAGTTCTCTTAGGATGTGCATTGACTATCATCAGTTGAACAAATTCACAATCAAGAATAAGTATCCCATCCCAGGATTGATGACTTGTTTGACCGACTTCAAGGTGCTAACTGTTTTTCTAAGGTAGACCTCAGATTCGGCTATCATCATCTCAGAGTCAAAGATAGTGTCATCCCATAGACAACCTTCAGGACTTTGTATGTTCACTATGAATTTGTAGGTATGTATTTTTGAATAACAAATGCTCCTGCAGATTTCATGCAATTAATGAACAGGGTGTTCAAACAATATTTGGACTTGTTCGTCATCGTCTTTATTGATGATATCCTCATTTATTCTCAAAGTGAGTAAGAGCATGCGACTCCTCTAAGAGTTGTTGTGCAAACCCTCAAGGATTTCTAGTTATTCGCTAAGTTCAGCAAAAGTGAGTTCTGGTTACAGTCGGTAACTTTTCTTGATCATGTGGGATAAAGTTAAGGGATCCGAGTGGATTCTTAGAAAATTGAGGCACAACAACACTAGCCCTGACCCACTTTTCTGACTGATATTAGGAGTTTCTTATGTTTGACCGGTTACTTAGGAGGTTTGTTGAAGGATTTTCATCCATAGCTGCCCCATTGAAAAAGTTGACTTAGAAAAGGTCAAGTTTCAGTGGTGAGATTAGTGTGAGAAAATCTTCTTAGAACTGAAGACTAGGTTGACTACAGCTACAATCTTGACTTTACTATATGGTTCAGACGGTTATGTGGTTTATGGTGATGCATCCACGGTCGGCCTGGGTTGTGTGTTGATGCAGCAGGGTTAGGTAATAGCTGATGCTTCAAGACAACTTAAGGTCCATGAGAAGTACCTGACTCATGACCTCGAGCTTGAAGCCGTAGTGTTTGCCCTAAATATTTGGATACACTACTTCTATGGTGTTCATGTTAATGTGTTCACAGATCATAAGAGCTTCTAGTATGCGTTCACCCATAAAGAGTTGAATCTTCGTCAGAGGAGATGGCTTGAATTCCTCTAAGACTATCATATGAATGTGCTCTACCATCCGGGTAAGGCCAATGTAGTGGCTGACACCCTCAACATATTATCCATGTGTAGTGTGGCGCACGTTAAGGAAGAGAAGAAAGACCTAGCTAGAGATGTTCACCAGCTTGCTTGCTTAGGAGTTTTCCTTATGGACACGTCAGATGGTGGTGTGGTAGTTCAGAATTGGTCAGAATCTTCGTTGGTAGCAGAGGTTATGTAGCAATAGGATAATGATCCTGTATTGCTTCAGTTGAAAGGTGTAGTTCATCAGTAGAGAGTTCAGGTGTTCTCCTAAGGGGGAGATTGTGTGCTTCGTTTACCAGGGTCGCTTATGTGTTTCAAATGTGGGTAAGTTAAATCATCAAATCCTTACATAAACCCATCATTCTAGATATTCTATTCATCCGGTTGCCACTAAGATGTACCGTGATCTACTGGAAGTCTATTGATAGAACGACATGAAGAAGGACATCACAAATTTTGTGGCTAAGTGTCCTAACTGTAAACATGTTAAAGTAGAACATCAGAATCTAGGAGGTGTGACTCAAGAGATTAACATCCCTAAATGGAAGTGGAAAGTGATAAACATGGACTTCATTTTGGGTTTACCTCGTACTCACAGACAACATGACTCCATTTGGGTGATAGTGGATAGAGTCACTAAGTCAGCTCAGTTCTTGGCTGTCAAGACTAAAAATTTAGTGGAGGATAATGTTACACTCTACATTAGCGAGATAGTTAGGTAATATGGGTTCCCTTTTCTATCATCTCAGATAGAGATCCCCAAGTTTACATCTTATTTCAGGAAATCGTTTCAGAATTATCTTGGAACTCAGGTAAATCTCAGTACAAAATTTCATCCCAAGACGGATGGTCAGGAAAAGCGTACCATTAAGACCATAGAGGACATGTTGAGAGGGTGCGTGATCAACTTTAAGGGTAATTGGAATGATCACCTACATCTCAAAGAGTTCGCCTATGTCACTACCTAGGGGTACCCCCTAGATGTAACTTGGAATATAGAACCCCGAAGGACTCCATACAAGCCATTTAGCTCTCATAACATAAGAAATAGAACAATAAAAGTAAAACAACAGTCCAAGTCCAAAACATTTTATAAAAGAAAGCGGAAGTCTAATTTCATGCCTCATCATAATCATCTAATACAATAGAATGAAGTTGGGTCTAGCCCATACATCACGTTCAAAGAGAAAATACATGAAATAAACTAAAAAAATAAAATTCGTCCTCGAAGCATGAGGACTCACCAAAGCTCGGAAAATCATGAAACCAACCACTAGCCACAAGACTCGGAAACCTGTCTGTCGGACCCTACATTTGGGAAAAATATAGGCAAGAGTATGCGTTAGTACAAAACAATGTACCAAGTATGATAGCCATGCATAAAACATTTAAAACATGCTAAAAAGAGATATTTCATTTCATGACATGCAATTGACCAAACTAAAACATCATATGAAAGAGTTATAAAACATAAGTCATAAATCATGGTCAATGCAAGCTAAATTCTTCTTTAAAACCTTTGAACTCATATGTGATACTCCTTGAGTAACCTTAGTTCATTATTACTTGTGGGGAATTAGCCTTAACCGACATAAATACCATGTGAGCTATAACATGATCCCCCGGTGTCTCCCACACTGAAAAGGATTGTTCTACTTGCCTAAGGTAGAACCTTGAACTTCTAGCTTAAGTGGATCCACTAGCTAATCAACCTATGGGGGCACATAGTTAAGGGATAAAAAGATTTCTACTAGAAACCCGACCTCTACTACGGGAGAGGTTCCATCTCACTAACAATATCCACTCGGTTCTAAGCATAAATCCCATGGAATTGTTATTAAGTCTTGACTTATATCATAACTCATGGAAGGTGCCCTTGGACAACCAATCCAAGCTAGTTCATTAGGATAGGTCTTACTCTTTGATTCAATTAGGTGAGAAAGCCTTTCAACCTAAGAATCCTTTCTATGTGAGAAAACCTTTTAAAATCATGCCAGTTATGTTTATGAGAATATCCTTTCAACAACACAACAACAACACAACAACAACATCATCGTTGGTACTTTACCCTCAAGGGACCCTTAAAACATTTGCATAGATTTCATAATAAGATGCATAAGTCCATAATCTACCTCCTTGAGGTCAATACAAACTTTCAATCATAAACTCTTAGAAAACATGGGTTAGATATGGATTTCATCATAAATTCATGTAAAACTAGTAATACATGCTTAATTTCATAAAACTCTTCCTTGAAGTTCAAAATCCAACATCATATAGTTCATAACTTGAAAACATAGGGATCACATGAGTTCATAGGGGAAATCATCATAAAAATATTACAATTCATCAATTCATGCATAGAAGATCATAATTAAGTCATTTAAATCAATAATGATAAGAACCCATGACAATTGAAGAAATCTCTAACTTAATTGGGGAATTCTACCTTTTTGAAATAGAGGAATTTTGGAACTCCATGGATGAAAACTATCATACCTTGACTCCAAATGCTATCCTTCAATGGAGAAATTGAAACCTTGTCTTGAAACCCTAGGTTGAATCTTCTTCTTCTTTTTCAAGTTTCTAGTGAGAGAATATTTTAGAGGAGTTTTGGGATTCTTTTGTGAATTTGGAAGAATGAAATAAATGGGGTGAATGTGGGGGTAAAAAGACTTATATAGGGCTCCTAAACATAGACAAAACGACGTTGTATAGGAACTAATTAATCAGGAAAAGACCCAACTGCCCCTAAAAATAACTGACAGCTAACCACCGACAGACCCAGTCGACGGACCGTGGTCTGACCCACGGCCCATCCTGGTGGACCATCGATTGGTGTCAGAAACTTGGTTTTTGGGCCTCGAACCATAAACCCTGACCATGGACAATGGTCTGACCTACAGTCCGTAGGTCTGGCCGTCGTTGTTGGCCTCAATTAACTTGGCAGGGTGGCCAACCCACGGACCCACCTACGGTCCGTGGTTCAACCCACGGGCCGTGGTTGGCACCTGCAACTTCCCAAAAATCTGGTTCATTTCCCTTTTTTTCGGGATACGAGGTGTTACAATATCTCCCCCTTGGGATCATTCGTCTTCGAATGAGATTTAAACTGGTTCTGAAAGAGTAGGAGAGGAACTAACAACCCAACCTAACAATGCAATGCATACAACTGAGGAGGAACTATCGACTCCAAGCTAGGACGTTCTCAAAACATTATAAGAGGAGTGAAACTAACTCTATCAGCCTATCATGTATGCAATGCACAAATCAAGGAGGAAACATCAACTCCATATAAACATACTCGATGCATCATAAGGAAGTAGGAACTACATCTAACAACCCAATATGCATGAAATCTCAAAATTACTCAAATTCAAGGAGGAACTACCTTCTCCAAGCTTAAAAGCATGCTCACAATCTCATGGAGCTCATATGCAATTTACTTTCAAAAAGCATAGCTAAAGCATGTTCATCAATTTATCTCATGAAGTCTATAGGAAACTCACACTCAATGCACAACAACATGAGGAAAATCAATCATATAAACTCATTTTCTTTCAAAACACAAGTTTTCATGAACATGCATAATCATAAGGAAATCATGGAAACACATAACACACATGACTCCCAAAACAAAGGACAAACCAAGAGGAACTCACTACCTTAAGCTATAATAGGAGTAGAAGGAAAAAGATGAGGATATCGGGATATCATATCGGCCTCGGCCTCCCAAGTAGCACCCTCAACTAACTGATTCCTCCGAAAAACTTTCACGGAAGCTACTTCCTTATTTCTCATCATCTTGACTTACCGGTCTAAAATCTCAACCGGAACTTCCTCATATGAGAGACTCTCATCCCCTCCCAAACACTCTAAAGAAACTATGGATGTCGGCTCACCAACACATTTCTTCAACATAGAAACATGGAAAACTGGATGCACCGATTCCAACTCATTTGGCAAATCTAACTGATAGGCAACTTTGTCAACACGCCTCAAAATCTGATATGGGCCTACATATTAGGGACTAAGCTTTCCTTTCTTACCAAACCTCATCACACCCTTCATGGGTGAGATTTTCAAGTAAACCCAGTCATAAATGTCAAACTCAAGATCCCTTCTTCTCACATCGGCATATGACTTTTGACGACTTTGAGCCATTTTCAACCTTTCTCTTATAAGTCGAAGTTTCTCAATGGCCTTGTGTACCAATTTGGGACCTATTAGGGCAAATTAACCTACCTCAAACAAACCTATGGGTGATCTAAACCTCCTACCATATAGGGCCTCAAATGGAGCTATATCAATACTCAAGTGATAGCTATTATTATAACCAAACTCAATCAATGGCAAATGGTGATCTCAATTACCCTTAAAATCAATCACACAAGCCCTTAACATATCTTCCATAGTTTGGATAGTAGGCTCCGCTTGCCCATCAGTTTAAGGATGAAAGGCCGTACTAAGCTTAACCATAGTGCCAAGACACTTTTGGAATGGCTTCCAAAACTGAGAAGTGAATTGGGTACCACGATCGGAAATAGTGGACAAGGGCACTCCATGGAACCTTACCATTTCTCTCAAGTATAACTTGGCATAATCCTCCGCCGAATAAAAAACCTTGACGGGAAGAAAATGAGCCAATTTGGTCATCTGATCTACTATAAGCCAAATAGAGTCATGTTGTCGCCGGGTGCGAGGAAAACCAATAATAAAGTCCATATTCAAGTCTTCCCACTTACAAGTAGGAATGCTAATATCTTGGGACAAACCTCCCGATTTTTGATGCTCAACCTTTACTTGTTGGCAATTTGGAAACTTAGCCAGAAATCCCGCAATATCCTTCTTCATTCCATTCAACCAATAGACCTCCCGTAAATCACGGTACATCTTGGTGGCTCCCGGGTTAATGAAATACCGCAAACTATGGGCTTCTGTCAAAATTTGTTCCCTCAAGTCACCCACATTTGGAACACATAAACGACTTTGGTATATAAGTACACCATCTCCCCCTTGGGAGAAAGCCTCAACAGATTTCTTAAGCACCGCTTCTTTCAATCCTTCCAAAATTAGATCAATACCTTGTTTGGCTTTCACATCCACCACAAAAGACGATTCGAAACCATTGCGAACCATAACACAACCCTTAGTGGAGTCCACTAGTTGAACACCTAACCGAGCCATTCTATGAACATCTAGAACAAACTCTTTCTTTTCTTCTCCAATATGAGCAACACTACCCATAGACAATCGACTAAGAGCATCCGCTATGACATTAGCTTTACCAGGGTGATAAAGAACACTCATGTAGTAATCTTTCAATAACTCAAGTCACCTTCTTTGGTGAAGATTCAAATCTTTTTAATTGAACACATATTGCAAACTCTTGTGGTCGGTAAACACATCAACATGAACACCATACAAATAGTGTCTCCAAATCTTTAAGGAAAAAACGACTGCCGCTAGTTCAAGGTCGTGAGTCGGATAATTTTTCTCATGAATTTTAAGTTGCCTTGAGGCATATGCAATAACTTTCTCATTTTGCATAAGCATACACCCTAGCCTAATTCTCGAGGCATCACAATAAACCACAAAACCATCCGTTCCTTCCGGTAAGGTCAACACCGGAGTGGAAGTAAGTCTATCTTTAAACTCTTAAAAACTCTTCTCACATAATTCAGACCATATGAACTTAGCCTTATTTTGAGTCAAAGTTTTCACGCCACGAGGCTACCCCCGTGACGTAAACACGGGACCTAGGATCACGAGTGACCCCAAGCTAACCCTAAGCTGGCATATCATAAGCATACTAAAAACACTGAATAAAGAGATACTATGTGGAAGCATAAAATCATAATTAACTGAAAGTGGGGAATACCCAAAATTGATCTGAATATATAAAAGGTACTACGAGTTTAGTGATGCTGAACAATCACTCAAAAGCTAAAGCTGAATCTAATACTATATCTGAAAGGCCTCTACTGACTAGAGTTGCTTGGACATGCCCCCAACTAACTCTAGCAAAAACTGAAAATGAAATAAAAGACTGAACATAGAAAACATTTCTATTGTCCTCGAAGTATGAGGACTCATCACTGAAGCTGCTGAAATGTGGATCGGGAACCGATCTATGCATGATCTGGATACTGAGTACCTAAACCTACATCAGGAAAGGATGTAGCGCAGAGTATGCGTCAGTACTTTGAATGTACTGAGCATGAAGGATACAAAATATACCTTAACAAAATACATAAACTAAACAAAGCATACTGAGTAATGATATAATCTGATATGGATGTAAATGCTGAAATAAACTGAAGACTGAGCTAAATGCAATGACCAAGTACTAATCCTGAACATGACATACTGAGACTGAATACTGAGGTATAACTGAAAACCTTGTCAAATGAACTAAATTCTGACTATGGGAGCTACTATTAACCGACATAAAACTGCGTGAGCTAAACGTGGAGTATGATGTATACGCCCCATCGAGAGGACCCAATATACCTTGCCAGCGGTATCAAGGCATGACTGGCGTGATCACTAAATCTGATACCCACAGAGGGGGCTTATAAGCCTACGCGGGCACGTAGTTCTGGGACTATGAGGGTACACTAAACCATAGTCCAACTCGGTGCTAAGCCTACTCCCAACTAGTAATGTGTATGACACAACATCACTGTAATACTGGATAGCTCAATATTCTGACATGCAAATATGAGAATGCAACATTTAGGTACTAAATATGAAACATTCGAAACTGGGGAATGTATATCTATTTAACTGACCTAGCAAGTGTAATTCATGAACTAAGAGAATCTACACAACTAGGGTTCTGAGTTTCATGCAAGGAACTAAGCAAATATTTCACAAAAACATGATAATCTGATTAAGAATACTGTAACAGCTAAATCACAACCAATATCTAAGGTTTTAGAAACCCTAGGTCTAATCATGATGTAGAGAATCAAGAGCCTGACTGAATTCTACGGACCTAGTGGATGAAAGGAACTCACCAGTGAAATTCCACATACCTGGTGATGAAATTCACAAAGAAATCTTTCGATTTCGGGGGTGAAACTGAAGAAAACTTGTTGCGTTCTTGGAAGGGTTTGGTCGACTATTTCTCTTCTTTGCTCTAAGTTTTGCTGAATTTTGGTGAATGATTCGATTAGGGTAGGTTCTGATTAAAATATTAGGCTTAAACTGAGAAAAAACATGTAGTTTAGGGGTTAAATAATGTATTTTAGATGACCAACACATGGGGGAAAAACCAAAACGATCCCAACTTAAAATCTGCAGGGGCCATCGACGGGCCTGACCGACGGTCCATCCTGGCAGGCGTAGTTTGGCGTCTAGGACTATGTCTTGAGGACCACGATCCATGGACCTGGACCACGAACCTTGGTCCCACCTACGGTCTGTAGGTTCAGTCGTGGGTCGTACCTTTCCTAAAATTTCTGGGCGTAGTTGACGTGACCAACCACGGACGCCACCTACGGTCCGTGGCTCAACCTACGATCTATAGGTGGCTTCTGTCGGTGGCACCTGCAACTTCTAAAAATCTGCAACTTGGTCTTTCTCAAATCTGGGGTGTTACATCATCTCCCTCTTGGGAACAATCATCCTCGAATGAAGCCTAAACTAGCTGAGTATGGAGGGAAAGAGCTTCAATCCCAACCACTAAGTACTAGAAACTGATATCTAACTGAACTGAGTTCCAAGAACATGCAAATACGCTGAAAATGCAAGAATAACTGAAGGAACATAATACTAAGACTAAATTTACGTAACAGTAAGCTGAGAGACTGGAGAGGAACTGTTACCTCAAGAAAAAATGGAATCGGAAGGAAAGAGTTGAGGATACTTGTCCTTCATGGCTACTTCTGCTTCCCAAGTAGCTCCCTCTACGGACTAACTCCTCCACAAAACCTTCACTAAAGCGACTTCCTTATTTCTCAACCTACGAACCTGACGATCAAGAATTTCAACTGGAACCTCTTCATAGGTGAGGCTATCCTTCACAGCCACATTCTCTAATGGTACTATCGATGCTGGATCACCCACACACTTCTTCAATAAGGAAATATGAAAGTCTGGATGAACGGCTGCTAGTTCTAATGGTAAATCTAACTCATATGCCACATTACTGACCCTTTTCAGGATTTTGTAAGGACCTACATATCTCAGACTGAGCTTCCCTTTCTTGCCAAATCTCATCACCCCCTTTATAGGTGACACTCTTAGGAAAACCCAATCATCGATTTCAAACTCTAAGTCCCTTCTCCTCACATCTGCATAGGACATCTGACGACTTTGGGCTGTCTTAAGTCTATCTCTGATGAGCTGAAATTTTTCCATAGCTTCATGAACCGAATCTTGTCCAATCAATGCTGCTTCACCTACTTCAAACCAACCAACTGGAGATCTGTATCTACGCCCATATAATGCCTCATAAGGGGCCATTTGAATGTTGGAATTGTAAATATTGTTGTAGGCGAACTCTATAAAAGGTAGGTGATCATCCCAACTGCCTTTGAAATCAATCACGCAAGCTCTCAACATGTCATCTAAGGTCTGAATGGTACGTTCTGCCTGACCATCCATCTGTGGATGAAATGCTGTATTGAGATTTATCTGAGTACCAAGACCTTTCTGAAATGATTTTCAGAAAAAAGAGGTAAACTGAGGACTTATATCTGAGATGATAGACAAGGGAACCCCATGCAACCTGACTATCTCATTGATGTAGAGTTTAGCATAGTCCTCCGTTGAATCTGCAGTCTTGACAGCCAGGAAGTGAGCGGACTTAGTAACTCTGTTTACTATTACCTAAATGGAATCATGCTGTCTGCGAGTACGAGGTAAACCCATAAGGAAGTCCATGTTTATCACTTCCCACTTCCATGTAGGAATGTTAATCTCTTGAGTCATACCTCCTGGTTTCTGATGTTCTACCTTAACTTGTTGACAATTAGGATACTTAGCCACAAAATCTGCTATGTCTCTCTTCATGCCATTCCACCAAAAGACTTCCCATAGGTCATGATACATCTTAGTGGCACCTGGATAAATGGAATACCTGGAGCTATGAGCCTCTGTAAAGATCTGCTGCCTCAACTCACCCACTTTAGTAACACACAAGCAACCCTGGTAACGAAGCACACCATCTCCCCCTTGGCAGAAAACTTCTACTTTCTTCTGATGAACTACACCTTTCAACTGAAGCAATATAGGATCATTATGTTGTTTTTTCTTAACCTCCGCTACCAAGGAATATTCTGATCTATTCTGAACTATCACACCACCATCTGCCATGTCCATAAGACCAACTCCTAAGCGAGCAAGCCAGTGAACATCTTTTGCTAATTCCTTCTTTTCTACCTCAACATGTGCTACACTACCCATAGATAATATGCTAGGAGCATCAGCTACTACATTGGCCTTACCAGGATGATAAAGCACATTCATGTCATAGTCCTTGAGGAATTCAAGCCATCTCCTCTGATGAAGATTCAAATCTTTCTGGGTGAACACATACTAAAGGCTCTTACGATCTGTGAATACATAAACATGCACACCATACAAGTAGTGTCTCCAAATCTTTTGGGCAAATACTACGGCTACAAGCTCGAGGTGATGAGTCGGGTAGTTCTTCTCATGGACCTTAAGCTGTCTAGAAGCATAAGCTATGACCTTACCTTACTACATCACACACAACCTAGGCCGACCCTGGATGCATCACAGTAGATTACATAACCGTCTGAACCATCTGGTAGAGTCAAGACCAGAGTTGTGGTCAACTTAGTGTTCAATTTTGAGAAGCTCTTCCCACACTCATCTGACCACTGACACTTAACCTTTTTCTGAGTCAACTTAGTCAATGGGGAGGTTATGGTTGAAAATCCTTCAACAAACTTCCTATAATAACCGGCCAAACCCAAGAAACTTCTGATAGCTACTGGGGAGGTGGGTCTGGGCCATTGCTTCACTCCCTCTATTTTCTGAGAATCCACTCAGATTCCTTTGCTAGATACCACATGACCAAGGAAAGTGACAGACTGTAACCATAATTCACATATGCTGAACTTAGCGAATAACTGGCGATCTTTGATAGTTTGCAGAACAACTCTCAGATGAGTCACATGCTCCTCCTCACTCCGAGAATAAATGAGGATATCATCAATAAAGACAATAATGAATAAGTCCAAATACTGTTTGAACACCCGATTCATTAAGTCCATAAAAGTTGCAGGAGCATTTGTTAGTCCAACAAACATAACTACAAATTCATAATGACCATACCGAGTTCTAAAAGTTATCTTCAGAATGTCATTCTCTCTGACTCTGAGATGATGATAACCAGATCTGAGGTTTATCTTTGAAAAGCAACTAGTGCCCTAAAGTTGGTCGAACAAGTCATCAATCCTAGGGATGGGATACTTATTCTTGATTGTGACTTTGTTCAACTGTCGATAGTCGATGCACATTCTGAGAGAACCATCTTTATTTTTTACGAACAACACTGGACCACCCCATCGAGAGATACTAGGTCCGATGAAGCCCTTATCTAGAAGGTTTTTCAACTATTCTTTCAAATCCTTAAGCTCAGCTGGAGCCATTCTGTAAGGAGGAATCGAAATAGACTGGGTATTTGGAAGGAGATCTATTCCAAAGTCGATTTCCCTTTCAGGAGGAACTCCAGGAAGATCTTCTGGAAACTCATTTACTACCAGAACTGAGTCAAGAGTTGGGGTTTCAGAGTTTGAATCCTTAACCCGAACAAGATAATAGATATATCCTTTGGAAATCAGTTTTCTTGCCTTAAGTTAAGAAATGAATCGACCCATAGGCACTGAGCTACTACCCTTCCATTCTAAGACTGGATCGTTTGGAAACTGAAACCGAACGATCCTAGTTCTACAATCGACTGATGCATAACAAGAATCTAACCAATCCATGCCTAGAATGGTATCAAAATCTACCGTTTCTAACTCTACAAGATTTGCTGAGGTGACTTTCTGAAAGACTGTGATCGGGTAATTTCTTTATACCCGTCTAGCTATAACTGGGTCACCAACTAGAGTAGAGACTAAGAAGTGTTCTGAAAGAGTTTCTGGACTGACATCGAAGTTGACTGATATATATGGAGTTACAAAAGAGAGTGTCGCCCCTGGATCTAACAATGTATAAACATCTAAATGAAAGACTCGCAACGTACCACTAACCACATCAGGGGAATCTTCCTGATTCTGACGAGCCTGGAGACCATACAACCTATTTTGGTGCTGACCGCCACCTGTACCAGATGAAGCACCTTACTGAGTTGGGTGACCTGCTGGTGCCGCTGGAGCTGTAGACTGAGCCCTATTATTGATACCTCCTTGCCCTTGCCTGGAAGAAGGGCAATCCTTGAACCTATGGCTTGACTGACCACACCTAAAGCATCCTTCCTTGCTTGCAAGATACTCACCCGGATGATTCTTACCACACTTTAAACAAGTTGGGAAAGTCCTGCTACCTGAAGCACTCCCCTGAGACTTAGAGCCTGATGCCCTAGCTTTCTGATCCTGTCAAAACCTGGGGGATGGGGCACTAGCTAATGAAGGTGCTGGGGCACTAGCTAATGAAGGTGCTGGGGCTGTAGACCTCTGCTGAAACTGTGAGTGATTTCCACCACCCGATTTCTGCTGAGAGTACTCATAGTTACATGTTCTAGCCTTCTTGTTGTCCTTAGCCATTTCTCTAAGCTTATCTCCCTCAACTTGCTGAGCATGAGTCATGAGCCTAGAGATATTCATATCCTCTAACAATATAGTCTGTCTTCACTAAGTTGGATACCCTAAATAGAAACTTATTCATCTGTGCCCTCCAATCAGCAACCATATCTGAAGCATACCTGGAGAGTTGTGTGAACTTCAACCCGTACTCTTGGACTGACATTGTACCTTGCCTCAAATTCATAAACTCCTAACCTTTAGCCTCTCTTAACTCCCTCGGGAAGAACCTATCCATAAAAGCTCCAGTAAAACACTCCCAAGTCATAGGAGCTGCATCCGTACCCCTGTTTTCTTTCCACTGAGTAAACAAAATGTGGGCTACATCCTTAAGCTGGTAGGATTCCAACTCTACCGTATCATTGCCAGTTACTTGCATCACTCCAAAGATCTTCTTGACTTCATCAATGAAATTATGTGGGTCCATACCAACCTGCGACCTTAGAAACTCTAGTGGATTCATCTGAATGAATTCTCAAACCCTGGCTGCCGCTGACCCAATATTCACATTTATCAGAACTGGAGCATGCTGATTGTTATTATTGGTCATACTCTGAGCCAAAAGTTGGATCGCATTCTGAAACTCTACATTCTAAACCTCAAGGTCTGGGACTGGAGGAACTACGTTAGCATTCCTTGCATGAAGAAAGTGAAGTTTTTCCTGAAATGCATAACGATGAATTAGAAAGGAGATCATACCCACCCACGATAAGAATAACAAGAAAGTGAAGTTTTTCCTAAAACACTTTGTAGCCTCCCTCTCATTAGATGTGGTGCACTTCACACCGATGAAAGAGACTCTACTTAGTGCGGCTTTCAGACATCCTAGGAATATTGAACCTAATACTCTGATACCAAGTTTGTCACGCCTCGAGGCTACCTTCTTGACGTAAATACGAGACCTAGGATCACGAGTGACCTCAAGCTAACCCTGAAGCTGGCATATTATAAGTATACTAAAACAACTGAATAAAGAGATACTATGCGGAAGCTTAAAGCCAAAATAAACTGAAAGTGAGGAATACCCAAAACTGAGCTGAATATATTAAAGGTACTATGAGTTTAGTGATACTGAAAACTCACTCAAAAGCTAAAGCTGAATCTAATACTATGTCTGAAAAGCCTCTACTGACTAGAGTTGCTGGGACATACCCCCAGCTAATTCTAGAAAAAACTGAAACTGAAATAAAAGACTGAACATAGAAAACATGTCTATTGTCCTCGAAGTATGAGGAATCACCACTGAAGCTGCTGAAATGTGGACGGGAATCGATCTATGCGTGATCTGAATGCTGAGTACCTGAACCTACATCATGAAAGGATGTAGCACATAATATGCGTCATTACTTTGAATATACTGAGCATGCATGATATAGAATAGAGCTGAACAAAATGCATAAACTAAACAAAGCATACTGAGCAATGATATAATCTGATCTGAATGTAAATGCTGAAATAAACTGAAGACTGAGCTAAATGCAATGACCAAGTACTAATCCTGAACATGACATACTGAGACTGAATGCTGAGGTATAACTGAAAACCTGGTCAAATGCACTAAATTCTGACTGTAGGAGCTACTATTAGCCGACATAAAACCACGTGAGCTAAACACGGAGTCCTATGTATACGCCCCATCGAGAAGACTTAATATACCTTGCTAGGGGTATAAAGGAATGATTGGCGTGATCACTAAATCTGATGCCCGCAGAGGGGACTTATAAACTTACGTGGGCACGTAGTTCTAGGACTATGAAGGTACGCTGAATCCTAGTCCAACTCGATGCTAAGCCTACTCCCAACTGGAAATGTGTATGACACAACATTACTGTAATACTGGATTGCTCAGTATTCTGACATGCAAATCTGAGAATGCAACATTTAGGTACTGATAATGAAACATTCGAAACTGGGGCATGTATATCTATTTAACTGACCTAGCAAGTGTAATTCATGAACTAAGATAATCTACACAACTAGGGTTCTGAGTTTCATGCAAGCAACTAAGCAACGATTTCACAAAAACATGATAATCTGATTAAGAATACTATAACAACTAAATCACAACCAATATCAAAGGTTTTAGAAACCCTAGGTCTAATCATGATGTAGAAAATCAAGAGTCTGACAGAATTTTAGGGACCTAGTGGATGAAAGGAACCCATTAGTGAAATCCCACATACCTGGTGACGAAATTCACGCAGAAATCTTTCGATTTTGGGGCTGGAACTGAAGAAAACTTGTTGCGTTCTTGCAAGGGTTTGGTCGACTCCTTTTATTCTTTGCTCTAAGTTTTGCTGAATTTTAGTGAATGATTCGATTAGGGTAGGTTCTGATTAGAATATTAGGCTTAAACTGAGTAAACTGGCGTAGTTTAGGGGTTAAACGAAGTAGATTAGATGACCAACGCATGGGGGAAAAGACAAAAACGACCCCAACTTAAAATCTGTCGGGGCCATCGACGGGCCTGACCGACAGTACGTCCTGGTAGGCATCATTTGGCGTCTGGGACTAGGTCCTGAGGACCACGATCCACGGACCTGGACCACGGACCGTGCTCCCACCTACGGTCCGTAGGTTCGGCCGTGGGTCATGCCTTTCCTGAAATTTCTGGGCGGAGTTGAGGTGACCAACCACGGACCCCACCTACGGTCCGTGGTTCAACCTATAGTCCGTAGGTGGCTTCCATCGGTGGCACCTGCAACTTCTGAAAATCTGCAACTTGGTCTTTCTCGAATCTGGGGTGTTATAAAAGCCGTCAAAGGAGAGGCAATTGAAGACAATCCCTCAACAAACCTTCTATAATAACCGTCCAAACCCAAGAAACTTCTAATGTCTGAAGGAGTTAGAGGTCTAGGCCAACTCTTGACCGCATCCGTCTTCTTAGGATCTACCTCAATACCCTTTCTTGAAACAATATGACCAAGGAAAGCTACAGACCTTAACCAAAATTCACATTTGCTAAACTTTGCAAAGAGTTGTTGGTCCTTAAGGATTTGCAACACGATCTTCAATTGATCAATATTCTCATTCTCACTTATTGAGTAGATAAAAATATCATCAATAAACACGATCGCAAACATATCTAGGTATTGCCTAAACACTCTATTCATCAAGTCCATAAACTCTGTCGGAACATTAGTCAAACCAAATGACATTACTAGGAACTCATAGTGACCATACCGAGTTTGGAAAGCCATCTTCGGGATGTCATTTTCCTTCACCCTCAATTGGTGATAACCCGATCAGAGATTAATCTTAAAGAAATAACTTGCCCCTTGAAGTTGGTCAAATAAATCATCTATCCTTGGAAGAGGATACTTATTCTTAATAGTCACCTTGTTCAACTGACGATTGTCAATACACATACGAAGAGAACCATCCTTCTTTCTAACAAACAAAACTGTAGCACCCCATGGAGAGATACTTGGTTGGATGAAACCCTTATCCAGCTAATCCTTCAATTGTTCTTTCAAATCCTTAAGTTCTGCCGGAGCCATTCTATAAGGAGGAATAGAAATAGGTTACGTATCTAGAAGAAGGTCAATAACGAAGTCTATTTCCCACTCGGGAGAAATACCGGGTAAGTCATCAAGGAACACTTTCGGAAACTCCTTTACAATGGGGACCAACTCAATAAAAGGGGTTACAGAATTTACATCCCTCACCCTAACTAGATGGTATATGCAACCCTTCGAAATCATATTCCTAGCTTTAAGACAAGAGACAAACTGACCCTTAGGCATAGAATTTCCCCCCTTCCACTCTAGGACAGGCTCATTCGGGAACTGAAATTTGACTATATGAGTTCTACAATCAATAGAAGCATAACAAGAGTGCAGGCTATCCATACCCAAGATAACATCAAAATCTAACATATGAAGCTCTACCAAGTCAACAAGAGTAACTCTATGGGACAAGGAAATGGGACACTTTCTATTGACCCTCTTAGCCATCACAAAATCACCAACATGAGTAGAGACAGAAAAAGAATCTAACAACACATCAGGGAGCACATCAAACCTGATAGCCACATATGGCGTCACAAAAGACAAAGTAGCACCGGGATCAAGTAAAGCATAAACATCAAGTTGGAAAACTTTCAACATACCAGTAACCACATCCGGAGAACCCTCTTGTTGACCACGAATCTGAAGTGCATAAAAATGGTTTTGCTTAGGAGCATTGGAAATCGAACCACTAGGAGTAGCTTGATTGCCCTCTCTTCCTTTAGCCATAAGCATTGGGAAATCCCTCATTTTATGACCACTTTTACCACAACCATAACAACCATCCGTTTCGGCTAGGCACTTACCATCGTGCTTCCTTCCACACTTAGTACAATTAGACATAGGCAATGAAGATCTACTACAATTCCCTCCTTGAGGTTTAGGGTTAGAAACCCTATCTTTGTTGAACTTAGGAGGACCATTAGCGGAATCTTGGCCAAATTTTTTTTTTCGAAATCTAGGACGACCTTGTACATCGGACCTTGCATGTGAAAAATTACCATCACCGTTCTTAGCCCTTTTTACCTCTCTAGAATTTTCCTTAAGTTTCTCCTCCTCGATTTGTTGGGCATGAACCATGAGACGAGAGATGTCCATATCATGAATGAGCATTACGGTTCGGCACTCTTTAACCACCGTTTCGGACACACCCAAAATGAACTTACTCATTCTAGCCCTTGAATCCGCAACCATTATTGGATCATATTTAGAAAATTGAGTGAACTTTAGAACATATTCCCTCACACTCATACTCCCTTGTCGGAGGTTAATGAACTCAAGAACCTTGGCTTCCCTCATCTCAAGGGGAAAGAATCTATCAAGAAAAGAGGTTTTAATCTTCTCCCAATCAAGAGGACCTGCATATTCTGGCCTCCCTTCTTTCTATTGATTATACCAAATTTGAGCCACACCTTTCAATTGGTAAGAGGCCAACTCCGCCTTCTCCACCGGCGTAACTCCCATGATCATCAAAATCTTATAGACCTCATAAATAAACTCTTGAGGATCTTCCTCAACTTTAGAACCATGAAACTCTGGAGGATTCATCCTTGTGAAGTCCCACACTCTTGAAGCCGCCTTACCCATATTTGGGTTCACGGGAACCGCAACCTCCCTATTGGCTTGGGCCGTCACCGCTTGAGCCAACACTTGGAAAGCATCCCTAAACTCTGCATTTGACAATCTCTCAGCCAAAGGATCGAACGGAACTTGAGGAGCTTGGGGATGATCTTTTTGTTACGCATTCTCCCTCACATTTCTTCTAGCATAAGCTCTTCGGGTAGCCATATCCTGAAGAACATAAAATAAGGATTAGGAGAGAGACTTTATAGAGTTAAACTCTATCGCACGATTCAGAGTAATGAAAGAAGTGGAGTTTCCTAATCATCTTGTAGCCTCTCATTCATAAATGTGGCGTGCTTCACACTCATGAACAAGACTCTACTAGACGTGGCTTATGAGACATCCTAGGACCATTCTAAACCTTGTGCTCTGATTATAAAGTTTGTCATGACCCAGGGGTACCCCTGGATGTAACATGGTGTATAGAACCCCGAAGAACTCTATACAAGCCACTTAGCTATCATAACATAAGAAATACAACAATAAGAGTAAAATAACAGTCCAAGTCCAAAACATTTTATAAAAGAAAGTGGAAGTCTAAACTCATGTCTCATCATAGCCATCTAATACAATAGAATGAAATTGGGCCTAGCCCATAGATCATGTTCAAAGAGAAAATACATGAAAGAAATTAAACAAGGAAAGTATGTCCTCGAAGCATTAGAACTCACCAAAGCTCGGGAAATCACGAACTCAACTACTAGCCATGAGACTCACAAACCTGTCAGTCAGACCCTACATTTGAGAAAAATGTAGGGAAGAGTATGCGTTAGTACAAAACAATGTACCAAGTATGATAGCCATGCCTAAAACATTTAAAACATGCTAAAAAGGGACATTTCATTTCATAACATGCAATTGACCAAACTAAAACATCATATGAAAGAGTTATAAAACATAAGTCATAAATCATGGTCAATGCAAGCTAACTTCTTCTTTAAAACCTTTGAACTCATATGTGATACTCCTTGAGTAACCTTAGTTCATTATTACTTTTGGGGAATTAGCCTTAACCGACATAGAGACCATGTGAGCTATAACATGATCTCCCGGTGTCTCCCACACCGAAAATGGTTGTTCTACTTGCCTAAGGTAGAACCTTTAACTTCTAGCTTTAGTGCATCCACTAGCTAATCAGCCTATGGGGGCACATAGTTAAGGGATAAGGAGATTGCTACTAGAAACCCAGCCTCTACTATGGGAGATATTCCATCTCACTAACAATATCCACTCGGTGCTAAGAATAAATCCCACGGAATAGTTATTAAGTCTTTACTTATATCATAAGTCATGGAAGGTGCCCTTGGACAACCAACCAAGCTAGTTCATTAGGATAACACTTACTCTTTGATTCAATTAGGTGAGAAAGCCTTTCAACCTAAGAATCCTTTCTATGTGAGAAAACCTTTTCACATCATGCTAGTTATGTTTATGAGAATATCCTTTCAACAACACAACAACAACATGATCATTGGTATTTTACTCTCAAGGCACCCTTAAAACATTTGCATAGATTTCATAATAAGATGCATAAGTCCATAATTTACCTCCTTGAGGTCAATACCCACTTTGAATCATAAAATCTTAGAAAACATGGGTTAGATATAGATTTCATCATAAATTCATGTAAAACTAGTAATACATGCTTAATTTCATAAAACTCTTCCTTGAAGATCAAAATCCCAAATCATATAGCTCATAACTTGAAAACATATGGATCACATGGGTTCATAGGGGAAATCATCATAAAAGCATTGCAATTCATGCATAGAAGATCATAATTAAGTCATTTAAATCAATAATGATAAGAACCCATGATAATTGAAGAAAACCCTAACTTAATTCAGAAATTCTATCTTTTTAAAATAGAGGAATTTGGAAACTCCATGGATGAAAATTATCATACCTTGACTCCAAATGCTAGCCTTCAATGGAGAAATTAAAACCTTATCTTGAAACCCTAGGTTGAATCTTCTTCTTCAAGTTTCTAGAGAGAGAATATTTGAGAGGAGTTTAGGGATTCTTTTGTGAATTTGGAAGAATGAAATAAATGGGGTGAATTTTGGGGTAAAAAGACTTATATAGGGGTCCTAAACATAGACAAAACGACGTATTATAGGAACTAATTAATTAGGAAAAGACCCAACTTTCCCTAAAAATAACTGACAGCTGGCCACCGACAGACCCAGTCAACGGACCGTGGTCTGACCTACCGTCCGTCATGGTGGACTATCAATTGGTGTTAGAAACTTGGTTTTTGGGTCTCGAACCATGGACCCTGACCATAGACCGTGGTCTGACCTACGGTCCGTAGATCTGACCGACGCTCTTGGCCTCAATTAACTTGGCAGGGTGGCCAACCCACGGACCCACCTATGGTCTGTGGTTCAACACACGGGCCATGGTTGGCCTCCGTGGCTGGCACCTGCAACTTCCCAAAATCTGGTTCATTTCCCTTTTTTTGGATACGGGGTGTTACAGCCTATAATAATAGTTTCTATTCCAGTATTCAGATGGCCGCTTATGAGGTACTATATGGGTATAGATGGAGGTCTCCGGTTGGTTTGTTCGAAGTAGGTGAAGTAGGCTTGATTGAGCCAGATTCAATTCATGAGGCTATTGAGAAAGTTGAGTTCAGCAGAGATAGACTAAACATAGCTCAAAGTCGTCAGAAGTCCTATGCATATGTAAGGAGAAGGGACTTAGAGTTTGAAATTGATGATTGGTTTTCCTAAAGGTGTCACCCATGAAAGTGGTGATGATATTTGGCAATAAAGGGAAGCTCAGTCCCAGGTATGTAGGTCCTTACAGAATCCTAAAAAGGGTTGGTAATGTGGCTTATGAGTTATAGTTGCCAACAGAACTAGCAGCGGTTCATCCAGTCTTTCACATATCCTTGTTGAAGATGTGTGGGTGATCCGGCATCGATAGTATCTTTAGAGAGTGTGGTTATGAAAGATAGCCTCACCTATGAGGAGATTCTAGTTGAAATTCTTGATCGTTAGGTTCGTAGGTTGAGAAATAAGGAAGTAACTTCAGTAAAGGTTTTGTGGAGGAGTCAGTTCCTATAGGGAGGTACTTGAGAAGCCAAAGAAGCCATGATGGCCAAGTATCCTCACCTCTTTCCTTCTGATTCTGTTTCAGCTTGATGTAATAGTTCCTCTCTAGTCTCTCAGTTTACTCTTGTGTAATTCAGTTTCAAGATCTTGTTCCCTCAGTTTTCCTTGCATTTCAGCATATTTGCATGTTCATGGGAATCAGTTTAGTTAGGTATCAATTTCTAGTACTTAGTTCTAGGGATTGCAGCTCCTTCCCTCCATACTCAGCTTGTTTAGTCTTCATTGGAGGATAATTTTCTCAAGGGAGAGATGTTGTAACACCTCATAATTTGAGAAAGGGATAAAAAGGGAAATCGGTCAAGTCCATGAATCCAAAATGTACCATGAACCCTTCATGGCACCCTAGACGATCCGTTTAGGGGACCACGATCCGTTAAAGATGTCGTGAGTCACCATCCATGACTGCCTGACTGGGGTAGATGGCTCCCTAGATGGTCTTTCTAGGGATTCATGGCCCATCCAGGGAATCATGAACAACCCTCTAGGGGTGATAAGGACTCACCACTGAAGCTATTGAGTACGGACTAGAAATCAAGCTAAGCGTGGTTTGGATGTTGAGCGTCTGAACCTACATCATACATGATGTAGCGTAAAAGTATGCGTCACTACTTTGAATGTACTGAGCCTGCATGATTTATGCTAAGTTTAATAATATTACAACTAAACACGGAAATATATATACTGAAGAATAACTGAAAATTGAGCTGGATGCAATGACCAAGTACTAATCATGAAGATAACATATTGAATTGAATATTGAAGTAAATACTCAATACCTTGTTAATGCAATATGAATCTGATCGTGGGAGATACTATTAATCGACATAAACCATGTGAGCTAAACATGGAGTCCGATGAATACGCCTCATCGGGAGGATCCAATATACCTTGTCAGGGTATAAAGGAATGATTGTTGCATGATTACTAATACTGATGCGCAACAAAGGAGACTTATAAACTAAGGGTCACATAGTTTTGGGACTTGAGAATATGTTTAACCCTAGTCCAACTTGGTATTATGTCTACTTCCAACTGAATGTAAAGAAAAAATGCAACTGAAATATTGTGTAGCTCAAATTACTGATAATTTATCAGAGAATGCAACATACGTATACTGAAAGATATTGCATTCAAATTTTGAAGCATGATTGTCTGACTAATCTGCCTGACAAGTATAATTCATGAAATACTACTAACTAATAGAAGCTAGGGTTTCTGCATTTTATACATTGGACTACGCTAATTCTCCAATAAATATGTAATTAAAATTATAGACGATAGCAGCTGAATTGCAATGGATCCCTAAGATTTAGGAACCATAGGTCTGAACAATTTTTGAGAAACTGAAGAATTTAGTATATTCTAGGGACCTAATGGGTGAAAAGAACCCGTTAATGAAATCCCACGTACTTGGTGACAAAAACTACAGAGAAATCCTTGGGATTTTGAGCCTGAACTTGAAGAAGACCTATGCTTGTTCTTGGTAGAAACTGTCACCGCTTTTGCAGAAATTGTCACCTCTGTGGGCCATTTTTTAATTCCTCGGCTTTGTTATAATGTCAAGAGGAGTTTGAGGTGAATGATGAGAATGTAGAGGCTATATAAGGAGTTTTCCAACCCCTAAGTCCATTAGTAATATTAGAAGCTTTCGTGTGTTGGCACAGTATTAAAGGAGATTTGTGAGGGGTATTAGTTTTCTAGCTGCTCCTCTACCCAAGGTTATCAAGAATGATAGGTCTTTCCTTTGGGGTATAAAATAAGAACAAGCCTTTAGGATCTTATAGGAGAAACATAGTTCCAAATTTTGAAATGATGTTTGAAATTGAGTGTGATGCTAGTGGAGCAGGCATTGGTGTAGTCTTGATTCAAGCCAATAGCTTACATTAACGAGAAGTTAAGAGGAGCTCTATTGCAATATTCTACCCATGATAATGAATTCTAAGCCTAGTAAGAGCTTTAGCAAATTGGTAACATTATTTGTGGCATAAGGAAGTTGTGATTAGGACCAATCATGAGGCTTTGAAGCATATTAGGGTTCAAAATAAGATTAATAAAAGGCATGCCAAATGGATATATTTTATTAAGTCTTTTCCGTATGTGATAAATTATAAGCAAGGCATAAAGAATATTGTGGAAAATGTTTTTTTTCTAGAAGATATGTATTGATGTATGCCTTGACTTCTAGATTGATGGGTTTTGAGAGTTTGAAGGAGTTATATGCTAATGATGATGATTTTCGAAAAGTCTTTAGGGAGTGTCAAATGATCTTAAATAGGTGTGTACACTTGCTTTTATGGCACCGTTTGTTTTTATTGCATAAATCACATTCATATGCAATGTCGATAACCATTATAATTGATTTTCCTTTGCACCTGCTTGTCTTATGGGGGTTGGCTGGGTTATGTTTGATGTTGTGTACCTTTCGGCCTTATTGGGATTTGGTTGGATTATTGTTTGAGTATATAATTGTATATCTTATGTTTATTTGATAGTTATCTAGATAAATGGTTTGGACTTGTCTCGATATTGGTGCTTCAGATTTTTGTCGGGTCAGATTGTCCATTTCGCCGTTGCAAGGTGTAGCGGTGGTTACCGATGTTGTATCTCTAGTTGGTTGTCTTCCTTAGTGGTTAGGTTGTTGTAATAGCACCTCTAGATATGTCCCATTGTCTTGGTCTCTTGCTCATTTTATACAACTCCCTCGTCTCTTTTTACTTTAATAGTGTGATATCTCTTCTTTAGTGTCTAGTACTGTACTTTCTTTACTTACCTGTAGTTTATGTTTGATTTATCTTTGGATATCAGTCAGACTATACCTACCGACTACCACTTGTTGGTACTCATACAACAGTTCTACACCCTACACATCATATTACGGTTTCTCGCCATTGAGGTATGCCTCGTGTGGAACAACTTTTGGTTCGGTGACTAGGGTGAGTTTCTGAATTTTGGAGTTGCCAATCTCTATCTAATATACTAGGATAGTCTTTATTTTGCAATCCAAAATGGTTCTTTATATATTTGTTTTTGCCTTGTACTCCTATTTCGATTAGAAGCTTGACTATCGACTGATGCCACATCTTGGGGCTATTTTTTATAGTTATATTGTTGTCGATCTCTTTCCTATATTTCCTTGGTGTCTCTCCTCTCTTTTATTTTTGATTTTTTTTTCTTGCTTCCCTTATGTCTCTTATGTATGATAGACTGGAGATTTTGGGCCATGACATGTTTCAATTTACAAAACAATAGTGGTGAATGTATTTTACGTCAGAAGTAGGTTTTTCTCTAAGAAGGCCCATTGTTTAAATGAAGACGTCAAATATGAATGATTTGGTTTATTTTGCCAATCACTTTGGATTAATTTTCTCTCTTTCAGTTAGTACTCTTCAATGACTTCTTATTGTATTAGGTCTTCGGGTGGACGCTGTGAATCATCATGAGTTCTCAGATCATGTCCATAATGTATGGAACAAACATAATTCTTTGGGAATTGCTCAAAAGTTTATTTTCATTTTCCTTTTCCTTGTATATATTCCATCACAACAATCAATTTTTCGAGATGTATTGTTATGGATGAAAACGAAGTGGAGGATGAACATTTAGCTTTGGAAGATACAAAAAATAATATAGATTTAATTAGAAGTATTATTTGAATGAAAATAGAGTTGAGAATAGACAATGGTGGGAAGTATAATTATGTATATTTCAATGAAGGCACTTCAGAAGAAACTTATATTTATGTTTGTTCTGTGATTGAAGTTATTAATCATGTTTACTACCCCCTCTAATTCATTTTGATTGGTCCCTATACCAAAATATATGTTTGATTTTACTTGTACATTTAGCAAATCAGGAGATTTTTTTTTATCATACTACCCTTAGTATTGAAAAATTAAAAGTCAGCCAAATTTAGAATTCAAATTAAAAGTCACTCAAATTTAGAGTTCAAATTAAAAGTCAGTCAAATTTATCATTCTACTCTAAATGTGATTTACTTTTAATTTTTTAATACTAAAGGTAGTATGAGAAAAAAGTATTAAATTATCTTGATTTTCTAAATGTACAAGTAAAATAAAACATATATTTTTGGTACATGGGCTAACTAAAATGAAACGGAGCGAGTAGTATGCACGATTAATGACCTAAATCACAGAACCAATAGAAATATAAGTTTCCTCTTATGAGTCTTTATTCAAATATACGAAATTACACTTCCCAACAATCTCTATTCTCAACACTTTTTTCTAAAAACTAATACTTTTGATCAAATCTATTGTTTTTTCCAACAATCTCACTATTGTTTATAAAATTGGAACGTACCACTGTAACACCACAAAAATTTCTAAGTTAAGACTAGAACCATTCTTCATTTATGAATAAGATCGTACCGAGTGATTCTAAATTTTCTTGGGTGTTAAGGTAACTAGAATCCTCTAGCATAGAGTTGAGTTGAATGATTTCTTACCGATTGAGTTTCAATATGAGATCTTACCTGCGTAAACTTCAATAGACCATATATTTTAGCCCATACAGAGTTAGGTGGCCCATTACAGATCAATTCTTTGAGTCCTTTTTCCAACGCCATCAAGTTTGCTAAATTTCGAGCTACGAGTAAAAAGTTATGGTTGTTTGAGTGAATCCTCTCCATTTAAGGTTCCATTCATTTTAGGAAATGGTATTTTGGTGTTTTCCTTTTTCCCACTAGGCTTAGCACATTTTTCGTGACTGAATTAAGGGTCTAATGAGATTCCAAATTACCAATTCATGTTCCTAAACACTTAAGGATTTAGAGAAAGGTTCAAGAGGAGAAAAGGGCTAAGTTCAAGTGTTCTTCAAGATTTGTGGTTTGTCGCCAAGAACATCATTCTTTCCAGGTATGTAAGGCTTCTCACAGTGTTGGATTTGTTCATCTTCACACCACACATCTAATTCATCCATGAATTCATCCATGAAATAGTTTATTAAGAGATTCTTGAGTAGTTCTTGATTTTAGCTTCATTCTTTAACAATAGAGGTTTAGAGTTTCTTGAGATGAGGATATTGATTATGAGTTGTGAATTTCGATGGGGATTGTATGAAATTTCAATGAATTCATGTTGGGTTTGTGAATCGAAAAGAGTTTGGAAGAAATCACTCGATTCTAGATGAGTTAAGACCCAAATTGAGTGGAAAAAATAGTTGGATTTCTGGGTTTAGGGTGGGGCGGCGCACTACCAAGGCGCAAGGACCTAGGTGCTGAAGTTTTTGGGCTGGCTACCTGAGCCTACAGTGCGCCCCAAAGCAGTCCCATATGATTGAGGCCTGGCTCTCTACGCTAGTACTGCGCCAGGGTCGCCTTGCCGTTTTCTCTTCCGTCCTTCTTTCCGTATGCGTTCTTTCGAATAGTGTCTACGTTATGTTCTTGATATTAACTCTTAAAGTCTTTATTAATCATTGAGAGTTCCTACATGTTCTAATCATATGTCTTAATTTTTATTCAAAACTAAAGTGAGTATAAGAGAAAAGTTCAAGACTTTTATTGAGTTGATTTTTGAGTTCTTGAGTTCCTTTTCTTTTAATTTATATTCCTAATTATTGAATCGCCACATGTTATGCACTGAGATTCTTGAGTTGATTTGTTCATGTCTATATTCCAGCATGAACCTCGTGAATTGAGTATTCTTTAGATGAGTTGTATTGTTGAGTTCAGAGTTCTTGAGTTCTTGAGTCCTTGAGTTTTGAGTATTGAGTTGTCTGTATGGTTATTGAGATCCTTCAGTTGATTCGTTCATGTCTATATTTCAGCATGAACCCTATTTTGATTTATAAATCTTGAGAATCTATTAAAGCCAATATTTGAGTTTTAAACTGAGTTTTTGAGGAAGTAAAGAGGAGTTTGAGAAAGAGTATAAGGTAACTAAGTATTTCTCAAATGTTTCATTTTTACATGAAGAAAGAGAGTATTATTTTGAGAAAAGAGACTTTGATTTCTTAACATGTTTATGAGTTCAGAGATATTTAAGTGCAGTTACATCTTTTAAAAGGATACTTTGAGCTATTATCAATAACCAGAGGAAGAGTATATTTTATACATTGAGCATGAGTATATATATATATATATATATATATATATATATATATATTATTGGAGTAGTATTGAGCACCGATATGACGAGGATTTCACACAACTCAAAATCCTCATAAACCATGTATGCCAACATAGGTAAAGGATCATGTTTTTTAGATGTCCACCTTAAAATAAGGCATATTGAGTTTATCCACCCTTAAATATGATACATTGGGTCCGTCCGCCAAAATATAGAATACATTGGGTTCATTAAATCTAAAATATAACATATCGGGTTCGTGCGTCCTGAAATACGACATATTGTGTTAGTCTTCTCTCTAATAAGACATTTTAAGCATTTTATTTAATGAAACATTTTACAATGCCTTAATTATTTATTTTTAAAATATACATATTAGCACTGCATGTTATCTTTTAAATTTCTTGAAAATCTCATCCGTCTTTAATAAGACATCTTGTAATGCCTTAATTATTTATTTATTTTTAAAATGTAGATATGAGCACTGCTTGTTATCTTTTTATTTTCTTAAAAACCTTATTTGTATTTAATCAGACATCTCTCAATGTCTTAATTATTTATTTATTTATTTAATCAATATACATAAGAGCATTGCATGTGATCTTTTAAATTTCATGAAAAAATTGAATTAGGTATATATGTATCTTTTACTAACACTTATACTCAGTATGTTGGACTTTGCAGGATACATAATCCACATGCAACAACATGATACATAAAACAACGTGGAACTTTATTTTAGCAGTGAAGTGGATAATTTTTTGGAGTGTCAAACTCACTAATAATGGTCAATAATCTACTCTCGAACTCTACTATACTTACCTCTTATTGTTCGGGATACGTAGAAATATTTACATCGAGTATTCCTCATATTTTCATAAACTGCATCTCAACGTTGATGATCGGGATAAAATAGATTACTACATCAAGTTCTTTGCCCAAAAACTCTTCCATCATCTCCGTTGAAAAGGAGAAAGCAGTTGAAACCACCCAATTTTTACCCTTGTTTCTTAAAAGTACATTTGCTTGAGCTTCTAAAATATTAACGAAATATTATGTTATTTTTACCATCACTTTTCGTCATTATTAATTATCGTTGTCATATTTTTAGACTTACTAATAAGAGATACATGTTCTTAAGAAATATCTACTATCACTTTGTTTTTCATTTTAATTGATTATCATTATTTTATTTCAAATGTCATTCTTACTAAATTTATAAATAACATTTGCGAAAATTTGTAATATAAGAACTTAATTTTCTACATACGAACTATATATTACATTAATTATTAAAATAGAAGCTCAAAATAATTAATTTTATGAAGGAAAAGACTCAGGCAGATCTCCAATCATTTAGTCAATTGGGCAACCAAATTTGTCTAAAATATTCAACTAAAGGCCCGCAACGCTAAGCCCAAACCTGACCTAATATTAAGCCTAACTTCTATCATATTCAGAAACTAGGGCAAAAATGCCTCTCTCCGTCTTCTTTTCATTTTTGACATAGCAATTGTCCTTTGTCAACCATTAGAGACCTTTTCATTCCGTTTTGGTGCAAATTTTTACCTTTACAATCCTTTACAGATGTCAATCTCAAAGTGTTCGGCGAAGCTTCGCCATGTTTAGAACAATGAAATGTAAATCTCTTACAAACTCAGTCATCTGACCAAAATCATATGAGGTTTGTTCGAAGCTTCAAATGTTTGTATTTAAGAGATTCTTTTGACCAATTTAAAATTTTGAAACTCAAATTGCTGCTCAAAAAATAAAGAACCCTAATTTTCTCTATAAATACTTTCATTCAAAGCTTATATCTTAGAAGTTGTTTGGCCGCCTCTACTCTCGTTAAACTAGCTATTTCTCCTTTAAATAAGAGGAAGCCAACTCTCTCTTATTTTATATTTTCTCTATTGCCTTTTCGCTTTCTGGTCTCACCAACAGTTTATTTGTGTGTTCATTTCAGCTATTGACTGTCATCTTAGTTAGCGATTAGATCTAACACCGAGATCGAGATCCTTAGTTCATTTCCCCACAAAAGGTAATTTTCCAATCATTATATATTTTATTTTATAACAAAATATGTAGTAGTATTTCATTAATCTGTTAGAAGCCGTGTTATGGGATCTTCTTTTTCTCTGTTCATGTTAGGTATCACGTTCATGTTTAGTTTTAGCTCTATCTTTTATTTTAACACCTTGGACTCATTTGGTGTCAGGTATAAGGTTCAATAATCTCATGATAAAATGTATGAATATTTTATTCCATGTTTGGTTGGAGGTATTAGGTAGTCATTAAATTAGTTATCCAGTAATTTTTGTCAAAGTGATGGGATAAGTTATCAGATTTACATGGTGGAATAACTTATCTTGGGATAACTTCTCCAAGGATTAGCAGTCCTTGGATAACTTGTTACCAACCAAATGACCCTTTGGGTATGTTAAAATATCATCTCAAAGTTCTTGTTTAGAGTTTTTCCATATAATCTATATATTGGGATGTACGAAATAGCTTTCGGATATCTTTAGGATTTTCCAGGGATTAGTTTAATGAATACTCTTTTTTAGTAAGATGCTACAGAATCTTCATAACGTAGCATTTTCTTAGCTTGGACAAAATTTAATCAGATTATTTTGGCTTATGCATCATTTGATTATTATTTTTCTTTAGGACCATATGTATATGTAGTCTACACACACTTGACCTCTATTGCTTGTGATCAGACACACAAAAAAAAGTAAAGAATTTCATTTTATGTTTGTTAGAAAACAGGATTTAGTATTCTTTTTTTCATTAAAATAAATAAATATATAATCTAGTGATGCATGTCCATTAATTTCCATTTGAAGGATACACATTTACATGTGTAATTGATTTTCTTTAGAGGGCAATAACTGTATCTGAACTTATGATTGATTTTTGATCCTCTTAGAGTAATTTCTTTTTATGAAACCATTATATGACTCAATATTTATTACAGTATTAGCATTACTAGTATGTTTGAATCAGCATAGTAGACGTTGTTTAAGTTCATTTATATTACGACATGATAGTCTAAATATTTATGAGGTAATTTATACATAGCTCGAAGCTATTGCCTTCATTTTCAAGAATATTTATTCAACTCCATCTTTAGGAATATTTATTCAACTCCATCTTTAGGAAAGTGAGAGTTTACTTGATTCCCATATGATTTTCATATTTTTCTTTACTGCCTGAATTGAGTGGATCACATGATTTTAATTCACTTTATATTTGCATTCATTGTTGAAATTATTCATTCGCCTTATTGATTTTTATTTTTTTTGACATAAACGTTGGAGCAAGAAAGGAGTTTTTAAACAGGACTCATTATCTGTTGAGCACATCGGTGTGGTGCTTCACTTGAAAGGTGAATATCTCTATGTGCTCTTGCTTATTTTATTTATTTGCAGAGTATCTAACTTAGATGCATGAACTTTAGGTGGGTAGTCACTAAATATTTATGATAGAGGAACCCGCAACTTATTTTTTCTTATTTCTTGAAGTCGGTGTTTGTAGCTTTACTTCTTATCATTGATAATTCTGCAAAATTGGATATGTTTTAAATGTTGTTATGTTGCAAAATGGTAATGCCACCTCCCCCTAAAAGGATGATTTTGAGTTGTTTAAAAGAAAAATAATCTTCTTTATTTAAAGTTTCAAATATCAAATTAATGAGTAATTTTCAACTAAAACATATTCTTTTTTTAACATTTATTTACGATATATGTATGTATATAGATAGAGAGATAAATTGGATGAAAGAACCACTATATTTTCAACTCATGATAAATTTTCTTTCAATTGATATCCTAGGTTTATATCTATATATGGACATACAAATACTAATTTCTCATGCAATTACTTCTACAATATTATGTACTCATCTACAAGCTAGCTAGTTTTTTCTTTGGCTAGAATCGTTCATTATTTCATTTCTAATTTTATTAATTTAAGTCTTGTTGGTAACCATTTTTAGTGGATCTTAAAGGATGCTTAACCCCCTTTCTTTAAGATAACTAGAACCCTTACCTAAAATCACATAAGATTAGCAGACTATTAATAGAGATAATTTAAGCATTTCGTAAGTTAATTATTTAGGTGTTCTAATTCACCTTTAAAAAATAATTAGGTGGCGACTCCTTAATTTAAATAATTTATGAATCTCCAATATATTGTACACTATTTGACACGAGTTGAAATGTGGTATAACACTAAGCTTCTAACTAATGTCAATAACTGAGAGGTGACTCTTGTGGCAAGATTTTTCTCCAGCTTAAATACAGAGATAAGGCAACAAATAGATTTTCCTTGCCATCCTACTTTGTATGAAGCTTATCAAATGACACTCTAGGTGGAGAGAAATCAAAAGGAAAAGAAATCAAGAGTGCACTTTTCTTCTTCTTCTTCTTCGGCTAAAAAAAAGAAGTTTGGAAATCATCTCCTACTTGAAAGGTTCAAAACAAGAATTCAAGTCCAACTTTGACAAAGGAAGACAAAACATGGACTACAAGGATTTAGGTAACAAATCTAAACTTGAAACTCCATCTACAATAAATTATTTTAAATTTCAAGGATATGGACATGAAGAAAATGAATTTCCTACTAGTAGAACTTCAGTGCATTGAATGATAGTGGTTATCAAATGGAAGATGAATCTATGAATGACTATAGGGAGGATGATAGTAGTGATGAGTTTATGTGAGAAGGGGATGGAGAAGACATTATTAATGATGGAAAACTTGTTCTTTTTGTAAGGAGAAGTATGAGTGCTCTAGGGAGGGAAGATCTTAATCAAAGGGAGAACTTATTTCAAAATTGGTGTAGCATTCAAGAGAAATTATGTTTCTTTATCATTGATAGTATTATTTCATAATTGAAACAAAGTGGAGGATGAACATTTAGCTTTGGTAGATACAAAAAACCATATAGATTTAATCAGAAGTATTATTTCAATGAAAATAGAGTTGTGAATAGAGAATGGTGGGAAGTATAATTTTGTATATTTTAATGAAGGCACTTCAGAAGAAACTTATATTTATGTTTGTTCTATTATTGAGGTTATTAATTGTGATTCTTACTCCCTCTATTTCATTTTACTTGGTCCCTATACCAAAATATATGTTTAATTTTACTTGTACATTTAGCAAATCAGGAGAATTTTATTACTTTTTTTTATCATACTACCCTTATTAATGAAAAATTAAAAGTCAGCAAAATTTAGAATTCAAATCAAAAGTCACTCAAATTTAGAGTTCAAATTAAAATTCAATCAAATTTACAATACTACTCTAAATTTGATTGACTTTTAATTTTTTAATACTAAGGGTAGTATTAGAAAAAAGTATTAAAATTATCTTAATTTTCTAAATGGACAAGTAAAATGAAACATATATTTTTGGTACATGGGCTAAGTAAAATGAAACGGAGCGAGTAGTATGCACGATTAATTACCTAAATCACAGAACCAATAGAAATATAAGTTTCTTCTTATGAGCCTTAATTCAAATATACGGAATTATACTTCCCAACAATCTCTATTCTCAACACTTTTTTTCTAAAAACTAATACTTTTGATCAAATCTATATGTTTTTTTGTATGAACCAAAGCTATATGTTCATCCTTGTTTCTTTTTCATCAATAACAATACATCTAGAAAAAAATAGACTTTTGCAAATGATTATATAGAAGGAAACTGAAAATATACCTCTGAGTGATTCCCAAAGAATGAAGCTTGTTCCAGATATAGCGAATATGATCTAGGAACTCCTGATGGTACCCTACGCCAATTACAACACCTAATAGAATCTGAAGACATTGAAGAGTACTGACTGATAGAGAGAAAATCATGCGAAAGTGATTTGCAAAAAAAGAGAAACATTTTATCTTTGACGTTTCCATATAAACAATGTGCCCTCCTTAGAGACAAGCCCCCTTATTACACAAAGTCCACTCCTCACTATTGTTTTGAAAAATTGGAACGGGCCACTTTAACACCCCAAATTTTTTTAAGTTAAGACTCGAACCATCTTCATTTGTGAATAAGATTGTACCGAGTGATTCTAATTTTCTTAGGTGTTATGGTCACTAGAATCCTCTAGCATAGAGTTGAGTTGAACGCTTTCTTACCGATTGAGTTTCAATATGAGATTTTACACGCGTCAACTTCAATAGACCATATATTTTAGTACAAAAAGAGTTAGGTGGCCCATTACCTATCAAATCGAAGGTCTTTGAGTCCTCTTTCCAACGCCTCCATGTTTACTTAATTTCAAGCTACGAGTAAAAAGTTATGGCTGTTTGAGTGAAGCCTCTCCATTTAAGGTTCCATTCATTTTAGAAAATGGTATTTTGATCTTTTCCTTTTTCCACTAGGCTTAGCACATTTTTCGTGACTCAATTAAGTGTCTAATAAGATTCCAAATCACCTATTCATGTTCCTAAACACTTAGGGATTTAGAGGAAGGTTTCAAGAGGAGAAACGGGCTAAGTTCAAGCGTCTTTAAGATTTGTTGTTTTTCGCCAAGAACATCATTCTTTAAGGGTATGTAAGGCTTCTCATAGTGTTGGACTTGTTCGTCTTCACGCCATACATCTAATTCATCCATGAATTCGTCCATGAAATCATTTATTAAGAGATTCTTGAGTAGTTCTTGATTTTAGCTTCATTCTTTAACAATGGAGGTTTTGAGTTTATTGAGTTGAGGATCTTGATTATGAGTTGTGAATTTTTATGGGTATTGTATGAAATTTCAATTAATTCATGTTGGGTTTGTGAATCTAAAGGAGTTGTGAAGAAATCACTCGATTCTAGATGAGTTAAGACCCGAATTGAGTGGAAAAATTAGTTTGATTTATGGGTTTCGGGTGGGGTGGCGCGCTACCAAGGCGCCAGGACCTGGGTGCTGAAGTTTTTGGGCTGGCGACCTGAGCCTGCAGTGCACCCCAAAGCAGCCCCAGATGATTGAGGCCTAGCGCCCTGCATCCCCGTGCTTCATTACGTATGTGTTCTTCCGAATGGTGTCTATGTTATGTTCTTGATATTAACTCTTAAAGTCTTCATTAATCCTTGAGAGTTCCTACATTTTCTAATCACACGTCTTAATTTTCATTCAAAACTAAAGTGAGTTTAAGACAAAAGTTCAAGAGCTTTTATTGAGTTGATTTTTGAGTTCTTTAGTTCTTTTTCTTTGAATTTCTAATCCTAATTATTGAATCGCTACATGGTATGCGCTGAGATTCTTTAGTTAATTTGTTCATGTCTATATTTTAACATGAACATTGTGAATTGAGTATTCTTTAGATGAGTAGTATTATTGAGTTCGGAGTTCTTGAGTCCATGAGTTCTGAATGTTGAGTTGTCTCTATGGTTATTGAGATCCTTGAGTTGATTCGTTCATGTCTATATTTCAACATGAACTCTATTTTGAGTTATAAATCTTGAGAATCTATTAAAGCCAATATTTGAGTTTTAAACTAAGTTTTTGAGGAAGTAAAGAGGAGTTTGAGAAAGAGTATAAGGTAACAAAGTATTTTCCAAATTTTTCTTTTTTACATGAAGAAAGAGAGTATTATTTTGAGAAAAGAGAAACTTTGATTTTAAACGAATTTATGAGTTCACAGATATTTCAGAGCAGTTCCCTCTTTTAAGAGGATATTTTGAGCAATTATTTATAACCAGAGGAAGAGTATGTTTTATACATTGAGAATGAGCATATATATATTATTGGGAGTAGTATTGAGCACCGATACGACAATTAGTTCAGACAGCTCAAAATCCTCATAAACCATGTATGCCAACATGGGTAAAGGATCATACCTTTTAGATGAATCTTTATTGCCTTCAGGCATAGCTTAGTGGATTTACTTATGTGAGGTATTGTATACCCTGGAAAGGTATAGGATAGTTCTAGCAGCACGGGCGAGATGTTGTATCATCACGTAGATCATTGTGATGGTTTCCGGTTAGTGAATCTTCCAAATAGAGTTGAACGTGTCTTTTTATTATATCACTTATTATGTTGAGGTTCAGATATAAGTAATTACTTTCGTAAAGTTTTAAATGATTCCATTCCTTTAATCCTTTACATTCAGTTGTGTTTATGTTTTATCTATTGCAGTCTTATCAGTTCAGGTATTTTTTATTTAGCTATATTACATACTCGTACATTCAATGTACTGATGTCATTCGACTTGCATCTTTTAATGATACAGATACAGGTTCTTAGGATCCTCAATAAGAGTCTGTTGAGATCACTTCATCCACTTGTTCGCTTTTAAGTAAGACCTCCTTGCTTCCGGAGGATTCTAGTTTTGTGAGTTATTAGTGATAGTTTTTAAGGATTCATGGGTCTTGTCTCGACACTCATCTTTAAACAGTTGAGCTTCACGGTGAGACATTTTGAAGAGTCTTTCACTTTCAGATGTTTTATTTAAAACCTTTGTTACATACTCAATATATTTAGCAAAGTTTTTAAATTCAGTAAACTATTTTTAAACATTCTTTCAATTTAATGCATATGTATTCTTGAGTTAGTCTTTCGCTTGTAGTCAGCAAAGATGAGGGTTCTCTTGGGGACCAACAATGTTTCTCGAGTGCCGGTCACGTCCAAGATGTAGACTTAGGTTGTGCTAAATTTGGTATCAGAGAACAGAGTTCAAGTGTCCAAGGGTGTCTATGAAGCCTTGTCGCTAGGAACTTGTTTATGGTTATGAAGGCCCCACATCTATAAATGAGGGACTATATACATTTAAGTGAAGTTTCCCTTGTTCATACTCTAAATCATGAAATAGAACTATGTCATAAGAAACTTATTCAAACTCGTACGTTTCTAAAATCCATTCGACTACCCTTCATACTCAAGGTGATTGAAAAGCAATGGCTTGATCCTTATCGTTGAGTTACTCTAAGAAAAAGACTTGAGGAAGTCATGAAACTATAGAAGGGCTTGAGAGAAGCCAGTGAGAGAGCTTAAGTGTTGAGATTCGAAAGAATGTAGTCTTATTCATATGAATCGTGTTTTCAAGCTAACGGTGAGATGTACTCCCACACTCTCTTCTCTAAACCTTGTTTCAGGTGAGACCATTATGAGGAAAGTTTGTTTTAGAATGTTTGGGTGGTATTTATTTTCACCCGAAGAGATTGTATGAGTTGCGATGTTATAATCAGCAATAGTAAAAGTGCCCAATGTTATAAGAATGCATCTAGAGGTATAGTAATCTCAAAAAAGGAGATAATGATGAGGCAAATTATGTTGTTGCAGTCATGCACCCAGTAATTTATTAATGAGGAGTTTTTCCCTTATGGGTAGACTAAGAAATGATGAGTTTGTGTAGATTTCGTGATAGAAGGTAGAATAAGAGTTACTAGTATGAATGACTTAGAGTATTTTTTAACCAGAAGGGAGTTTCTGTCAATGTAACATTGTGTTAGTGAAAGTCCAAGTATAGGTGTTGAATAAAAGAGTAGAGTATTCATGAGGTGATAGATCTAAGCTAGGCTTATGATTTTTAAGGTAGAGACCATAATATTACGAGGATTATAGAACTAATTAGGCAATGATGTATACTGAATTGGTAAATAGTAATTAAATTGTGAAGGAGAATGTGACGGTAAATTGCAAGTATGAAGACTGAGAGATAAGGATTGACTACTTGTCATGAGGTCTTAGTGGGCGAGTGTTTCTTAATTTTATCTATTAGTTATCAGTTTGAATAGTATGCGAGCAATTATATTGATATTCGTTTTTAGTACTAGACACTAAGCTTGAATTTGAGATGAGTGTTGTGAAAAAAATGGATGGCAACATGAGATTGATGATGTTAGTTTTGAGATCTGATTTGGTAGATTTGCCATAGAGTAGGTGAGAAATTAAGGTGTTACTTTTTGAAAAGTGTTACTGGTACAAGTGTGGTATTATGACTCTTAGATGAGAGCAAGGGAGTGTGGCTAATTCATTACATTAGCAAGAGCATTAAGAGGTTTACCCTAGATCGTATGTAGTCAGATGATGTTTTAATTAAGTTTATTGTTTTCATGTATGCCTAGATAACATAATTTAGTTGTCCATGATGAGTAGGTTGATGTAAGCATTATTTATCACCCTTAAGAATTTGGTAGGAAGGATGTTATATAGTCAACGACGAGCCTCTTAAATATAGTTCAATGTTTCCTCCAGTTATGTTGATATGAACATAGAAGGATATTATTGGTAGGCGAAGAAGGACAAGTCAGATTATAACAATCAGATTAAGTGGCCTTATAATCCAATGATAAGAGGTTAAGAGAAGCATCTTAGAAAGAGGTCTTAGAAGGAGTCTTAGTACCTGCTTATGGAGAGTTCAATAGCCATGAGATAAGCCTTGCCCGAGTATTGGAGTACAAGGAATGTAGACCAATTTAAAGATGATGGAATGGATTCATATCTTTCAAGTGTCAACTTTAGAACTAAGGGGAGATGATAAGATGAGAAACCAAGTCAAGTGTTGAGAATCAGATAGTGATGTCTTAAGAAAGAGTTAAAGTGATATATCGATCAATTCATACTCTAGCGTATTCCTCAAAGTTCAGACGTTACAACATCAGGTTTATGCCTCTAATATCATAATTGTGTCTATGACCTATGTTCATAAACTTCAGAGAGATTCACATCTATGCTTGGTTTCCAGAATAAGGGGCAAAGACTTTAGCCCATTGATCTCAACCTTACTCCATAAAGTTATGAATATCAGCCTCATGATATGAACCTATTCATATAAGCACTCATGTCTCATAGTATGCTCAGTCTTACAAATTCATGATTTGATCTTAATGGCTAGAAAAACAATGTTATGTCATGCATATTCTTATATCAGAACTCTCGAATGAATCGTGCTTATAATCTTTTGCCCTAAAGCTCTTTCATTGATCCATTTTAGTTAGAGAGGGATGTGGATGATAGTATTTTAGGGATTATAGAAGGAGAAGGTTGATGTTTCTTATATTGGTAGTAGTAGTAGTGTTCTTATTCCATCTAAGGTTATAAAAGTGAAGGAAGGGTGAATGAAGTTTTACTATGAGTAATAGTTAGGTGGGAGTAGTTTGTTAGTCCCTGATAGTAATGGGTGAAATTTGAGTTGGTGGAAATGATGAGGGAATGAGGAATTCTTAGAAAGTTTGTTAGTAGGAGTCCATGGAGTGGTTAGGGTGCTAAGAATTAATGTAGGGGTAAGGAGTAGTATTTTTGGAATGAAATTTCCTATAGAGGTATAGAACTTGAATCTTGTGGTTAGATTAGTATAAATATCTCATGTTTAGCATCTTGTGATATAGAGATTAGGCTTGAACACATTAAAAGCAGTCAATTTATCTTAGACCTTGGTAATAGTAGTCATAAACCCTTGTATGAGTTATGAGTTGCAGCTTATGAGGTGTGGTATTCATAAAGGAGGGCATGATTTAGAGGTGTTGCTAGGCTTGATAGCTAGCAGTTGTATTGCTTAAGGCGTAATAGTCATATTCTTACTTCATGACCAGATTTCCTTTGTCTCATGTAAGATAACTTTAGATAGAGCTTGGCTATGTTCAAACTCATATCGTTCTTGGCTTATGTTCCATAGACAGTTCCAAACTCTTAGTAGGAATTAGTTCCGCCTATCTCAGTAGGCAAGTTCAGAAGTCAGAAGGATAGTAAGAGTAACTCCTTTCCTTAACATTCTCAGTCCAGCCGTCATTCGTGGACAATGATCCCAAGGGGGAGATATTGTAACACCCCAAAAATTTCTAAGTTAAAACTCGAATCATTCTTCATTTGTGAATAAGATTGTACCGAGTGATTCTAAATTTTCTTAGGTGGTAAGGTCACTAGAATCCCCTAGCGTAAACTTGAGTTGAAAGCTTTCTTACCTATTGAGTTTCACTATGAGATTTAACTTTGGTCAATTTTCATCGACCATATCGTTTAGCACATAAATTTTTTGATGGCCTATGACCTATCAAATCGAAAGTCTTTGAGTCCTCTTTCCAATGCCACCAAGTTTGCTAAATTTCAAGCTCCGAGTAAAAGGTTATGGTTTTTTGAGTGAAGCCTCTCCATTTAAGGCATTCCATTAGTTTTAGGAAAGGGTATTTTGGTCTTTTCATTTTTCCCACTAGACTTAGCACATTTTTCCTTACTCAATTAAGGGTCTAATCAGATTCCGAAACACTTGTTCGTGTTCCTAAACACTTAGGGATTCTGAGCGAGGTTTCAAGAGGAGAAAAGGGCTAAGTTCAAGCGTTCTTCAAGATTTTTGGTTTTTCGACAAGAACATCGTTGATTACAGGTATGTAAGGCTTCTCACAGTGTTGGACTTGTTCGGCCTCACACCATACTTATAATTCCTCCATGAATTCATCCATGAAATCGTTGATTAAGAGATTTTTGAGTAGTTCTTGATTTTCGCTTCATTCTTTAACAATGGAGGTTTTGAGTTTCTTGAGTTGAGGATCTTAAGTACGAGTTATGAATTTTGAATGGGATTGTATGAAATTTCTATGAATTCAAGTTGGGGTTTTGAATCAAAAGGAGTTTGAAAGAAATCACTCGATTCTAGATGAGTTAAGACACGAAATTGAGTAGAAAAATTAATCATATTTATGGGTTTAAGGTGGGGCAGCGCGCCACATAGGCACCAGGACCTAGGTGCTTAAGTTTTGGGGCTTGCTCCCTGCACCTACAGTGTACCCCAAAGCAACCCCAGGTTATTTAGGCATGGCGCCCTATTCCAGTAATGCTCCAGGGTCTCCTGAGCCTTTTCTCTTCCATCCTTCATTCCATATGTGTTCTTTCAAAATCGTGTCTACGATCTCTTCTTGATTTAACTCTTAACATCTTCATTAATCCTTGAGATTTCCTACATGTTCTAATCACATGTCATAATTTTCATACAAACTAAAGTGAGTTTAAGAGAAAAGTTCAAGACTTTTATTGATATTATTTTTGAGTTCTTGAGTTCCTTTTCTTGGAATTTGAATTCCTAATTACTGAATCACTACATGTTATGCACTGAGATTTTTGAGTTGATTTGTTCATGTCTATATTTCAGCATGAACCCTATGAATTGTGTATTGTTGAGATGAGTAGTATCGTTGAGTTCCGAGTTCTTGAGATCTTGAGTCCTTGAGTTCTGAGTATTGAATTGTCTATATGGTTATTGAGATCCTTGAGTTGATTCGTTTATGTCTATATTTCAGCATGAACCCTATTTTGAGTTATAAATCTTGAGAATCTCTTAAAGCCAATATTTGTGTTTTAAATGAGTTTTTGAAGAAGTAAAGAGGCGTTCGAGAAAGAGTACAAGGGAACTAAGTATTTCCCAAATGTTTCATTTTTACATGAAGAAAGAGATATTATTTTGAGAAAAGAGAAACTTTTATTTCTAAACGAGTTTATGAGTTGAGAGATATTTCAGAGCAGTTACCTCTTTTAAGAGGACAGTTTGAGAAATTATCTCAAACCAAAGGAAGAGTATGTTTTATACAGTAAGCATAAGTGTGTATATATATATATATATATATATATATTATTGGGAGTAGGACTGAGCACCGATATGGGGATGAGTTCTGACAACGAAAATTTTTCATAAACAATGTATGCCAATATGGGTAAAGGATCATACTTTTATATGAATCCTTAGTGCCTTCGGGCATCACGTAGTGGATCCACTTAGTTGAAGTGTTCTATACCCTCGCAAGGTATAAGAAAGTTCGGGCAGCGTGGGTGACACGATGTATCATCACGTAGCTCATAGTGATGGTTGTCGGCTAGAGAATCTCTCAAATAGAGTTAAAAGTGTATTCTTATTATATCACTTATTATGTTAGGGTTCAGAGAAGAGTAATTATTTTTGTAAAGTTTTAAATGATTTCATTCCTATAATCCTTTACATTCAGTTAAGTTTATGTTTTATCTATTGTAGTCTTATCTGTTTAGTTATGTGTTATTCAGCTATATAACACACTCGTACATTCAGTGTACTGGTGTCATTCGACCTGCATCTTTTAATGATGCGGATATAGGTTCTTAGGATCCTCAATAAGAGTCTGCTCAGATCACTTCATCCGCTCGTCTACTCTTGAGTAAGACCTCCTTGCTTTCGAAGGACTCCAATTTTGTGAGTTATTAGTAACAGTTTTTGAGGGGTCGTGGGTCTTGTCCCAACACTCATCTTTATACAGTAGAGACTTCATAGATAGATAATTTTAAGAGTCTTTCAGTTAAAGATGTTTTATTAAAAATCTATATTACATATTCAGTATATTCAGCAAAGTTTTGAGATTCAGTAAACTGTTTTTAAATATTTCATACAATTTAATGCTTATGTATGCTTGAGTTAGTCTTCCGCTTGTAGTTAGCAGTATGAGGGTTCACTTGGGGACTAACAATGGTTTTCGAGTGTCGGCCACGTCCAGAGTGTAGACTCAGATCGTGACAGTCGCGACCCAGAATCTCAGGTCGTGATAAAACTTACTAACAACCTTCAGTAGATAAGACAACTCATAGCCTGAAATCAGTAGCAACAGTCTATCACACAAAAGAGAAACATAAGAGAAGCATGGAACAAAAAATTAAATAAAATGGAGAAGAGACAAAAAGGAAATAAAGGGAAGAGATAGAAAACAATATAAATATACAATGTATCCCCATGATCTGGCATCAGTCGTTATTCGAGATTCTAATCAAAATTGCAGTACAAGAAAAATAAAAATATATACAGAATTTATATATATATATATGAAATTGGAGAATGAGAAGGAGAAACTTACCTGCCATCTGTACGCATTTGAAGACCTTTCTGAATTGAAGGCAACATCGGCGAAATTGAAGGTGACTACGCAGACTTCCGGCCAAACATAATTCCTTTATGTTTTTTAGTTTCCCAATTTATTTTATTTTCAGTTATTTGATTTAGGTTTTTTTACATCTATAAATGTTCATAAGAATAATTTTTGGGGAAAAAAGACACAACATAGAAAATAGCGTTTTACCTAGAAAGTGTTAGGAGTTGTCGTTGAGGTTGGAAACTTTGGGTTTCCTCTTTTCTTCTCCTCTAGTATTTACTTTTACGTATTTTCATTGAATAATCTGTTGTACTTGCTCCATGTCTATGAGAAGTTAAGCGTTTATTTCTAGTATTTTGGTAACTAATAAATGATTGTTTAGTGATTCTTGATTCGGCATATTTGTTTATCATATTAGTTGTTCTTATATTATTGTGCTTACTATTTTAATGCCTAACTATCATTTAAATAAATATATAAGCCTTGTGTGAAGTCGGCAGATGGATTGATAGATTTGAACGAAGGATATAAGGAATGAGATTTAATTTCTAACAAGATTAGGAGATTAATTTGCGGCTAGGATAGGGATATACCTAGATCTCCTCGTTTGGTTCTAATATGGGAAAATAAAATAATGCTCCATAATCGGTTAAATATATCCTCGCTCAATGATGTAATTGGGTTTCCAATTATTGTAGATGATTAGAGGTCTTGAGATAATGACCATATTATCAACCCCGTGAATCAACAACTACATAATCAAATAAGTTAATGAAATTTATACTTAACATGAATTTTAGTTAAACCATAATTCTACATCGTTTCATTCATTGATTGAGCAAAAATTCTCTCCTCTCTTGGCTAAATATTTCTTAGTTATTTTATCTTTATTTCTTAGCTAGTTAATTTAAAGTCATCTTTGAAAATCACCGTTTAAATAGATAGTAATAATTATTTTAACTTAGTGAATAGTTAATTGACAAGTCCTAGTGACTAGGACATTCGGCTCCTAAAAAGAGCCACTTTATTACTTGCACGACCGCGTATATTTTCGTGTGTTTGGACACAAAAAAATTTTTGTGCCATTGGTGGGGACTTATAAATTAATTAATAGTGTAGGTAATACTTTTACTTTAAATATATTAAAGTTTTTTAATTTATATTTTTCGTACCGATATTTGTTTCCTTTGAATATTTTCGTACTCTTATTTATATAGAAGACTGGGATAGATGGTGGTTGAATGATGGGTATCCTTAGCAGTACTATGGAGGACCTTAATTGGATATCAATTGTCATACTGTTCAAAAGAGTGGGTTGTGCGCACCTATCCAATATTTTTACTTGATTGTTTGTGATATATGTGGTGGTCAAGATGAATATTGGTATGATTGTCTTAACTCTTATTCCCCTCCCCCGAGTCTCTATTATGATTCTTCTTTTACTGGTAATAATTGTAGGAGCATTAAAGTGGAGGATGAAAAATAAGAGGCTCTCACTACCGATTTATTGAAGTAACTAATGGAGCAAAAATAAATAAATAAGAGAAGACATGGAAATAATTCATGGAAATGAAGGCAAACTTTGACTCTCTTGATTTTCAAGTTACAATCCCAGCTAATACTCAATTAGAATGAGAGAGTTAATCCCTACAAGGCGAAAGTTTTGATGAAAGAGAGAAAGAAAGTCAATCTTGGTTGCAGGAACAAACTCAACTTCTCACGTTTCATGATTCTCTCTGTGATAGTCTTACATATATGGCAACCCAACTGAAAGAAGATAGAGTTGAGCCCATGGAAGAGATAGATTAATTAAGATCATGTATTTTTGACTTACATGCTCACATGAATGAAAAGGTTGAGGTGTTTGATGTCCAATCACCATTTTTCATGGATGATGACTAACTAGTGGAGCAAAAAGAGTAATTTTAACAATTCATCTATACTTTATTTCTATCGATGTTGAGAAGGAATACAAAAGTGAGAATATTGTAAATAATGTCGCTTTGCAGTTAAGGCATCTTGGACCTCATTCAAAATATTTTTCTACATTATGCTTGGATAAGGACATGAAATTCGAGTCATCTGAACTAGCGGAGGAGTGACTAGATGATGAACAAGGCCCCTACATCCTAGAATTTTCAAGTCCACATAGAAAAAAAGACATTCCTCACATAAAAACCAAATAATGCAAGATGCTACATTTATTTCTTGGACCTTTTATATATATACCACCGCCCCTTGAGCGGAGTAGAAAAATTGATGCAAAATTACCAGTTCAATTCATAAGTTCTAAGTGTAAAGAAAGTGGTGACTTGATTCGTGCCATGACATTAAATTAGGCGCTTGTTGGGAGGCACCAAATGAGTAGTGTAGCTTCTTATTTTTTTAAGTATCACATTTTGTGTTGTTTTATTTTAGCAAAATTAGGGGATGTCCAGTTTGAAGCAACGGCGCACGTTTGAGCTTAAGTGCGGGGTGTGTACGAACCTTGATAAATATTGAGAGAACATACTACTAGCTACGTTTACAGGCCTCCAAGAGTTTTCCTAATGGTTGTTTTAATTTTTAATTGATGCTTTGTGGAAATAACATCTTTTCCAGTGTGTGGATGGGATTCTTCCGAATATATCATTTGGGGTGGAGTCTTTTGTTTGTTTGTTTAATATTTATGATAAAAAATTTACATCGTTTCTTTGAAAATAAAAACAAAATAGATAGTTGGGTCCGAGATTTCTCCATCTCGTGGATCTAGAAAAGGTGTATGGATTTTATTTTTTTAAAAAAAAATTAACTTTATATTCTTTAATATATGAATACTTAATCTACCCTTATGCTTTTCTTTTTGGTTCTTTTCTGAGGAGGTTCCCTTTCAACCAAGTATCTTCTGAGAAGAGGTGAAGATAATTGCAACAATGCTTTGAAAAGGTGAAGTCACTGAGAAAATTAACAATACCATAACCCTCAGCCCCATTACAAACCTAACAGACACTTGAGATTTTGCATGAATTAGGTTGTGTGACGATTCAGAAATATGGGCAAACCTATGGGATGAAACTTGCATGTATTTCTCTTTTGAGAGAGTGAGAGTTGCGTTGATTCCTTAGTTATTTATTGATTTACTTTCTGAGAGCATAGAATCATTCTTGATCTGAGGACACTTGAATGCATTTGTTGAAACATGGTCTTGCATTAGAAAAAAAAACTATAATGATCTTGAGCTTGTCTTAAGACTAGCTAGTCATCATTCAAATCTTCTAGATCCTGACTTAGTGTAGCATGTTGTTGAGAGTAGTCTTGTAATGGAACTTGCATGTTAGCTCTCATTGAGTACTTTTGTAGACACCTTTGTTGAGCTGATTGTATTTTTGATTTACTTAAGGACAAGGGTGTTTATGAGCGGTAGATTTACACTTATTTGAGGTCTATTTAGCTCAACAATTAGTGACTTCAATGTCTAATGATGAGTGGTATATTTTCACTCATTTGAGGCTAATTTACCTCATTAATTAGTGTCCTCAATGTCTAATTATGTCCTATTCTGATGATAATTTGATGATTTGCATCTATGAAGGCTAATGGACTAGGAAAGGATGAATGTTTGAAAGAATGACAAAAAATCTAAGAAGAAGTGCAAGCAAAACATTGATGATCGCCAAACAAGAAAGGTGAATCACCCAGTGAGCATGACCTCAACAAAAGTGATAGTGCACAAAACTTGTGTTTATCGAGGTAGGTCGGCGAACTCCAAAAGAAAAGGTTACTCGCCGAATGAGTAGTGCAACTTTGTTGACCACCACTGAAAACGACAGTGCAAGGAGAAAAGTTGAAGACTCGAAAGACGAACTAAAATGGTACTCACCGATACGCCGAAAGTGAAAGGCAGATTCAAATGAGCTCGCCGACTAAGGTTCAAACACTTGAAGTCTAGAGCAAGAGGAGGCAAACTGAAGCATGATTGCGACTCACCGAATATGATCGGCGAGCTCGGCTAACGTCTCCCAATGGGTTATGTTTTGAGTTTTGGGCCAAATTTTATGAAACTATAAATAGCCCAAAGGAGAGAAAAAAAGAATATTTTTGGAAATTGAGAGAATTTACAGTGAGAAATAACTTTACCTTGTGAAGAACACTCTCTACTATATTTTGAGATTTTTCAAATTTGTTCTTGAAATTGAAAAATTGAACTGGAATTCAAACTAGGTTTGCTTGTAATTGCTTAATTTCATGTTACCCATGGCTGCTTTCATTAAAGTGACCTACGGGATGTCTTTTGGTGGAACAACATGAAGAGGGACATAGAAGATTTTGTGGCTAAGTGTCCTAACTACCAACAGGTTAAGGTAGAACATCAGAATCCAGTAGGTAAGACTCAAGAGATTAACATTCCTACATGGAAGTGGGAAGTGATAAACATGGACTTCCTTACGGGTTTACCTCGTACTCGCAGGCAGCATGACTCCATTTGGGTGATAGTGGATAGAGTTACAAAGTTCGCTCACTTATTGGCTGTTAAGACTACAGATTCGGTGGAGGACTACGCCAAACTCTACATCCATGAGATAGTAAGGTTACATGAGGTTCCCTTGTCTATCATCTCAGATAGAGGTCCTCAGTTTACCTCTCATTTCTGGAAAAAATTTCAGAAAAGTCTTGGTACTAAGGTAAATTTCATTATAGCATTTCATCCACAGACAGATGGTCAGGTAGAACGTACCATTCAGACCTTAGAGGACATGTTGAGAGCTTGCGTGATCGATTTCAAGTATAGTTGGGACGATCACCTACCTCTCATAGAGTTCACCTATAATAATAGCTACCATTCCAATATTCAGATGGCCCCGTATGAGGCACTATATGGGCGTAGATGTAGATCTCCGATTGGTTGGTTTGAAGTAGGTGAAGCAGCCTTGATTGGGCCAGATTCGGTTCATGAAGCTATGGAAAAAGTTCAGCTCATCAGAGTACACAAAAGACAGCCTAGAGTCCTCAAAGTCCTATGCAAATGTGAGAAGAAGGGACTTAGAGTTTGAAATTAATGATTTGGTTTTCCTGAAAGTGTCACCTATGAAAGGGGTGATGATATTTGGAAAGAAAGGGAAGCTCAGTCCCAGATACGTAGGTCCTTACAGGATCCTGAAAAGGGTTGGTAATGTGGCATATGAGTTAGAGTTGCCAGCGAAACTAGCAGCGGTTCATCCAGTCTTTCACATTTCCTTGTTGAAGAAGTGTGTAGGTGATCCGACATCAATAGTATCATTAGATAGTGTGGCTGTGAAGGATAGTCTCACTTATGAAGAGGTGCCAGTAGAGATTCTTGACCGTCAGGTTCATAGTTTCAGAAATATAGAAGTTGCTTCAGTGAAAGTTTTATGGAGGAGTCAGTCCGTAGAGGGAGCTACTTGGGAAGCAGAAGCAGCCACGAAGGCCAAGTACCCTCATCTCTTTCCTTCCGATTCCGTTTCAGCTTGAGGTAATAGTTCCTCTCCAGTCTCTTAGTTACTCCTGCGTAAAATCAGTCTCAGTATCATGTTCCTTCAGTTGTTCTTGCATTTTCAGCATATTTGCATGTTCTTGGAACTCAGTTCAGTTAGATATCAGTTTTTTGTAATTAGTGGTAGGGATTGAAACTCCTTCCCTCTATACTAAGCTGGTTTAGACTTTATTCGAGGATGAATTTTCCCAAGGGGTAGATATTATAACACCTCAAAATCAGACTTAGACTTTGCAGTAGAAATCAACAGAATTTGGTGAACCACGACAGGGTTCACGGATCCTGAAAGGAACCACGGTCCATTGACCTGCTCGTGATTCACACCCACCCAGAAGTGGTGGAACACGGGACCCTTCACGGGCCGTGGACCACCACACGAGCCGTGGGAATGCTCGTGGAGGATAGGCAGAGAACACCCAAGCTCAGGACTAAGACCACGAGTCGTGGTCTTGATGACGGGCCGTGGGAGGGTCCATCGTCCTGAGCCAGAAGACCCCAGCCCTAGTGAAGAACCATGGTGGCCTTCAGAGTCTGTGGTCCTTCACACAGGTCGTGGTAGGGTTCGTAGAGGACTCTCCCCCAAAACCAGTAGCACTGGCCAAGAACCACGACCCACTTGACGGACCATGGTCCCAATGACAGACCGTCAGTGGTGCCGTGGTCGGCCCTCGTCAGTTGTTAAGTTAAGGTCATTTTAGTATTTTCCCCTACACATTGGGCATTTAAAAAACATCGTCTAATACCTAAACTAAGTCGTTTTACTCAGTTTAAGCCTGATAATCTAGTCAGGACCTAACCAAAACCTCTATTCTCCAAAAATCCATCGAACTAAGAGGAAAAAAGAGAAGAAAGAGTCGATCAACCCCTCAAGACCCTGCAACATGTTATCTTTAGATCCAGCCCCGAAATTGAAGGATTTCTCCTTAGATTCATCACCAGATATGTGGGATTTCACTAGTGGGTTCCTTTCATCCATTAGGTCCCTAAAATTTAGTCAAATCTTTGATTCTCCATGTTTTGTTTAGACCTAGGGTTTCTAAATCTTTGGATAATTGTTGTGATTTAGCTATTGTAGTATCTTAAATCAAAATATCATGATTTCTTGGAAACATTGTTTAATTCCATGCATAGTACTCAGAACCCTAGCTTGTGTAGATTCTCTTAGTTCATAAATTATACTTGCTAGGTTAGTTAAACAGATAATCATGCTTCAGTTTCGAATGTTACATTATCAATATATAAATGTTGCATTCTTAGATTTTCATGTCAGTATTTTGAGCTATTCAGTATGTCAGTATCTCAGTTATATTTCAGTCATATACATATTCAGTTGGGATTAGACTTAGCACCGAGTTGGACTAGGGTTCAACGTACCCTCACAGTCCCAGAACTACGTGCCCCTGTAGGAGTATAAGTCCCCTCTGTTGGGCATCAGATTTAGTGATCACGCCAGTCATGCCTTTATACCCCTGGCAAGGTATATTGGGTCCTCTCGATGGGGCGTATACATCAGACTCCACGTTTAGCTCACGTGGTTTTATGTCAGTTAATAGAAGCTCCCACAGTCAGACTCTGAGTGCATTTGACCAGGTTTTCAGTATATACATTTGTATTCAGTTCAGCATGTCTTGTTCATGATTAGAACTTGGTCATTGCATTCAGTTTAGCTTTTCAGTTACCCTTTTCGTATTTACAGTATTGCTCAGTTATGCCTTGTTCAGCTTATATATGTTTATTCAGCTTAGTATCTATATCATGCATGCTTAGTACATTCAAAGTACTGATGCATACTTTGCGCTACATCCTTTTATGATGTACTCTTAGTATAGTTTATACAATCAGACTAGTTGGGTATTCCCCATTTTCAAGATAACCATTGTTTTAGCTTCCGAATAGTTCTTGTCTATTTAGTTATCTTTCAGTATGCTTATGATATTCCAGACAGGGTTAGCTTGGTGTCACTCGTGATCCTAGGTCCCGTGTTATGTCAAAGGGGTAACCTCGGGGTGTGACAATCCGATTGTGGATGAAATGTTATACTGAGATCTACCTGAGTACCAAGACCTTTCTAAAATGATTTCTAGAAATGAGATGTAAACTTAGGACCTCAATCTGAGATGATGGACAAAGGAACCCCATGCAACCTAACTATCTCATTGATGTAGAGTCTGGCGTAGTCCTCCGCTGACTTTGTAGTCTTGACAGCCAAGAAATAAGCTGACTTTGTAACTCTGTCCTCTATAACCCTAATAGAGTCATGTTGTCTGCGAGTATGATGTAAACCCGTAATGAAGTCCATTTTTATCACTTCCCACTTCCACGTGGGAATGCTAATCTCTTGAGTCACACCCATGGTCTCTGATGTTCTACTTTAACCTGCTGACAGTTTGGACACTTAGCCATAAAATCTTTGATGTCTCTCTTCATGTCGCTCCATCAATAGACTTTCTGTAGATCATGGTACATCTTAGTGGCACCCGGATGAATAGAATATATGGAATTATGGGCTTCTGTAAGGATCTGCTGCCTCAACTCACCTACATTTGGAACATATAAGCAATACTAGTAACGAAGTACCCGTCTCTCCCTCGGGAGAAAACCTCAACTTTTTGCTGATGAACTGCACCTTTCAACTTAAGTAGCATAGGATCTCTATCCTGGTTTTCCTTAACCTCTGCTACCCATAAAGATTTTGATCCATTCTGAATTATCACATAACCATCTGATGTGTCCTTAAGGCAAACTCCTAAACGAGAAAGCTAGTGAACATCTTTGTCTAACACTTTCTTTTCTTCCTCAACGTGTGCTACACTACCCATAGACATTCTGATCAGAGCATCAACCACTACATTGGCCTTACCCGGATGGTAAAGCGCATTCATGTCATATTCTTTAAGGAATTCAAGCCATCTCCTCTGACGAAGATTCAATTCTTTCTGGGTGAACACATACTGGAGGATGTTATGATCTGTGAACACATCGACATGAACACCGTACAAGTAATGTCTCCAAATCTTTAGGGTAAACACTATGGCTGCAAGCTCGAGGTAACTAGTCAGGTATTTCTTCTCATGGGCCTTAAACTTCCTAGAAGCATAATTTATGACCATACCTTGCTGCATCAATACACAACCTAGGCCGACCCTAGATGCATCACAATAAACCAGATAACCGTGTGAACGCTCTGGTAGAGTCAAGACCGGAGTTGTAGTCAACTTGTTCTTCAGTTCTATGAAGCTTTTCTCACACTCATCTGACCACTGAAACTTGAATATTTTCTGAGTTAACTTGGTCAATAGGGAAGTTATGGATGAAAATCCTTTAACAAACATCCTGTAATAACCGGCCAAACCTAAGAAACTTCTGATATTATTTAGAGAGGTGGTTCTGGGCCAGTGTTTTACTGCCTCAATTTTTTGAGAATCTAATCGGATCCTTTCGCTGGATACCACATGACCAAGGAAAGCTATCGACTGTAACAAGAATTCACATTTTCTGAATTTAGCGAATAGCTGGAGATCTTTGAGAGTTTGCAGAATAAATCTCAGATGAGTCGCATGCTCTTCCTCACTCTGGGAATGAATGGGGATATCATCAATAAAGACAATGATGAACAAGTATAAATACTGCTTGAACACCCTGTCCATTAAGTCCGTGAAAGCTATAGGAGCATTAATTAGTCCAAAATAAATAACTACAAATTCATAGTGACCATACCGAGTCCTGAAGGCTGTCTTCGGAATGTCACTATTTCTGACTCTAAGCTGACGATAGCCGAATCTGAGGTCTATCTTAGAAAAATAACTAGCACCCTGAAGTTGGTCGAAGAAGTCATTAATCTTGGGGATGAGATACTTATTCTTGATTGTGGCTTTGTTCAACTGACGATAATCAATGCACATCCTGAGAGAACCGTCTTTCTTTCACACGAACAACACTGGAGTACCCCATGGAGAGATATTGGGTCTGATGAAGCTTTTATCTAGAAGGCATTCAACTGTTCTTTCAGTTCCTTAAGCTCAACTGGAACCATTATGTAAGGAGGAATCAAAATGGGCTGGGTATTGGGAAGGAGATCTATTCCGAAGTTGATTTCCCTTGCGGGAGGAACTCTGGGAAGATCTTCTTGGAACACTTCTGGAAACTCATTCACGACAGATACTTACTCTAGAGTTGGGGTTTTGGATTTTGAATCCTTAACCCGAACAATATGATAGATATACCCTTTGGAAATCATCTTCCTGGCCTTATGGTAAGAAATAAATCGACCTACAGGCACTGAGCTACTACCCATCAATTCTAAGATTGGGTCATTTGGAAACTGAAAAAATGAACGATCCTAGTTCTACAATCGATTGCGGCATAATATGAACGTAACAATTCTATGCCTAGAATGATATCGAAATCTATGATTTCTATCTCTAACAGGTCTGCTGAATTGACTTTCTGAGAGACTATGACAGGGCAATTTATGTATACCCGTCTAGCTATAACTGGGTAACCAACTAGAGTAGAGACTGAGAAGGGTTCTGAGAGTGTTAGTAGACTGACACCTAGTTTACTGCTATATAAGGTTTTACGAAAAATAGTGTAGAACCTGGATCAAACAATGCATAAACATCTAAATAAAAGACTCGTAACATACCAGTGACCACATCAGGAGAATCTTCCAAGTCCTGGCGAGCCTGGAGAGCATAAAACCTATTCTGGTGCTGACCGCAACCTGTACCACACGGGTACCCTGTTGAGTGGGGATACCTACTGGCGCTACTAAAGTAGTAGACTGAGCCATGTTACCTTCTTGTCCTTGCCTGGTAGAAGGGCAATCCTTTGAGCTTTGACCAGACTCACCACATCCAAAACACCGCTCTCTGCCACCAAGACACTCACCTGGATGGTTCTTACCACACTTTGGGCAAGTTGGAAAAGTCTGATTGCCTTAAACACTCCCCTATAACTTATAGGCTAATGCCCTACCTTTTTTTATCCTGTCGAAACCTGGGGACAGAGTGCTAGCCGATGCTAGTATTGGGGCTATAGACCTCTACTGAAACTGTGAGCAATTCCCGCCGCCCGACCTTTGCTGAGAATATTCATAATTCCCTATTTTAGCCTTTTTGTTGTCCTTAGCCATTTCCCTAAGCTTATCTCTCTCAACCTGCTGAGCATGAGTCATGAGTCTAGAGATATCAATGTCCCCTTACAACATATCATTCCTACACTCGGACTTTACTTAATAGCATACTCCCAACAAGAACTTGCTCATTTGTGCCCTCAAATTAGCAACCTTTTTTAGAGTACCTGGAGATCTGAGTGAACTTCAGCCCGTATTCTTGGACAGACATTGAGCCCTTCTTCAAGTTCATAAACTCATGAGCCTTATCCTCCTTCAACTCTCTCGAGAAGAACCAGTCCAGAAAAGCTCCAGTAAAATAATCCCATGTCACAGGAGCTGCATTTTAATCCCTGTTTTCCTTCCACTGCGTGAACAAAATATGAGCCACATCCTTGAATTGATAGGATGCTAGCTCAACACTCTGAGTACCAGTTAGTTACATTACTCCAAGATTATTCTTAACCTCATCAATGAAGTTCTGTGGGTCCTCACCAATCTTTGATTCTAAAAATACTGTCGGATTCATACAAACAATGTCTCGAACACTGGCTGCAGCCGATACACTAGTGGTATTTGCAGGAACCGCAGTTTGCTTATTGTTCTGGTTTGCTACTCTCTGAGACAATGGTTGGATCACATTACAGAACTCTGCATTCATAACCTCATGATTTAGGACTGGAGAAACTACATAGGCATTGCGGGAATTAGCATTCCGTGTGTTAGCTCTACGAGGAGGCATGATCTGAAAGGTACAACGATGGATTAGAAGGGAGAAGTGAATCACACCTCACTCACGATAATAGTAGCTAAGTAAATGAAGTTTTTCTTAAAACACATCGTAGCCTCTCCCTCATAGATTTGGCACGCTTCACACCAATTAAAGAGATTCTACTTAATGCAGCTTTCAGACACCCTATGACTCTTGAACCTGATTGCTCTGATACCAAGTTTGGACCTAGGATCACAAGTGACCCCAAGCTAACCCTGAGTCTAACATATATCAAGCAAGTTGAAAATATAACTAAGTAAAACATATACTATGCGAAAGCTAAAAATAGTGGATATCTAAAATGGGAAAAACCCCAACTAATCTAAATATATAAAATATAATAAGAGTTTAGTGATGACTAAAACAACTCTAGATGAATCTACTACTATGTCTGAAAAACCTCTAACTGAGTGAAGTTACAGGGACATGCCCCCAGCTAACTCTAACACACTGAAAACTGAAAGTAAAAACTAAAATAAAAGGTAAGTCTGTTGTCCTCGAAGTATGAGGACTCACCACTGAAGTTGTTGAATTCGGATTGGGAATCGAACTAAGCATGAAGTGGAAGCTGAGTGCCTGAACCTACATCATGAAATGATGTAGCGCAAAGTATGCATCAGTATTTGTAATGTACTGAGCATGCAGGATATAGATATGCTAAGCTGAACAAGGTATATAAGCTGAACAATGCATAACTGAGCAATGACATAATCTGAAAAGGATATAGATATGTACTAAAGTATAACTAAAAAATAAACTAAATGCAATGACCAAGTACTAATCATGAAGATAACATGTTGAACTGATTACTGAAGTAAATGTTGAAAACCTGGTCAATGCACTAAGAGTCTAACTGTGGGACCTACTATTAACCGACATAAACCACGTGAGCTAAACGTGGTGTCTGATGTATACACCCCATCGAGAGGACCCAATATACATTGCCAGGGGTATAAGGGCATGACTGTGGCGTAATCACTAAGACTGATGCCCAACTAAGGGGACCTCTAAACCTATGCGGGCACGTAGTTCTGGGATTTTGAGGGTACGTCGAACCGTAGTCTAACTCAGTGCTAAGTATAATCCCAACTGAATATATATGAAGTTAAAATCTACTAACATATTGAATAGCTCAAAATACTGGAGAATCCAACATTTATATATTGAGAACATCGCATTCAAAATCTGAAGCATGATTTTCTCTCTGATTGGCCTAGCAAGTATAATTCATGAACTAGGATAAATTTACACAAGCTAGGGTTCTGAGTTTTGTTCATGGAATTATACTAAATTATCAAGAAACAAGTTATTTAGATCAAAGGAACAGTAATCACAATAAATCATGAAAATCTAGTGTCACGACCCAAAGTATACCCTAGACGTGACATGGCGTACAAGACCCCGAGAGGTCCTATACAAGCCACTTAGCATAAATCATAAAAGATAATAGAGTTTAAAATATTTAAAAGACAATTTCAACATATAAAAATTTATAGAGAAAAGTGGAAGTTTAAACATCGTCCCGAAGCCATCTAGTACATAAGAAGAAATCGGGACGCAACCTTTACATCAAGTTCAAAGCTGAAGAATAAAGATATGAAGTAAAGGCTTGGTCCTCGGAACATGAGGACTCACCAATCTTCAATCTTCTACTAATAGATCCTTAGTCACAAAGATGCGGGATAGGAGCGTCGAAGCCTACATTAGTGAAATAATGTTCAAGAGTATGCGCTAGTACAAAAACGTACTAAGTATGATAGCAATGCATAAAAGTTATGAAATCATGCAGAAAAGGAAATTTTCATGATATGCGAAGACCAAGTTAAAACATAAGATAAAAGGGTCAGAAAAGAAGAGTCGTAAAACATGGTAAATGTAAGTAAAATCATCTTTGAACACTTGTGAAATACTTCTGAAAGGTAACCTTAGTTAATTATTATGTGAATTAGCCTTATCTGACATAAAGACCATGTAAGCTATAATATGATCCCCCGGTGTTTCCCACACCGAAAAGGGTTGTTCTACTTTTCATGATAGGACCATGATTTAGATAAAGTGGATCCACTAGCTAATTTCTATCACGACACTCATCTTATGGGGGCACATAGGTATGGGATAAGGAGATTGCTACTAAAAACCCGACCTCAACACGGCGGAGCTTCCATCTCAATATCCTCTCGGTGCTAAGCATAAATCCCATGGAATAGTTATTAAGTCTTGAATTATCTTATCATTAATAGGCATGGGTAGTCGCCACATGTGTTATCATAGGATAGCTCCTTAGAACATGCGTGAGAAAACCTTTCACCATCCATGATATTTTCAGAATAGCTTTTAAGCCCCATAGTCATTCATTTCATGCTAGAGATGCCCCTAATACTAATGGAAATAGTTTTGAAATCGTGGTCTCTAATCATTGATGGCATATCCGGATACCATACTAATCCAGCCCTAATTTAGGAAAATAGCCCGAAAACCATTGAGGGCAAATCTAGATGTCATTCATGTCATGTGGCCAAGCTTCATAGAACATATAGACACTCTCATCTATAAGCTTGCTTGAGTCATAAACATACTTTCATGAACATGCATTCTTTTCAATAATTCATAAGCTTCATCATATTTTCAAAGTCAAAGCATCTTCAATTTCATTGGCATCTATTTCATAAAGAGAAGACATACATATTTTCATAAATTTATCTTTCATAGTTCAAGAACCACATTATATTACCAGAGCTTAGAAAACATGTGTTATGCATGGGTTCATGGGAAATCAACTTAAAAACATGCAATTACCTCAATTTATGCATAAAAGTTTGTAAATCAATCAAATAAATCAACATTGAAAGGAACCCATGGAAATTGAAGAAAACCCTAACTTGATTGGGGAATCTAACTTTACAAAATTAGAGAATTTGGGAACTCCATGGAGGAAAGGGCTCCATGGATGAAAACTATCATACCTTGATACCAAAAGCTTGGAAGCAATGGATGATTAGGATGCTTGATCTTGTAACCCTAGCTTTCTTCTTCAATTTTTAGAGAGAGAAATATTTGAGAGGATGATCTTGATCTTCTTTTGAGAATTTAAGAGAATGAATTGAGTTTCCGTGATTTGGGAGTTTTAAATCATTATATAGAGCTGTGGGTAGAAGGAAAAACGACATATTATTGAGTTAAAACAATTGGGAAAAGGCCATGCATCCCTTTACTTAAAACTGTCGAATTGGGTCACTAGAACCCCAAAACGGGTCGTCATCAGCACCACGGCCCGTCAAACGGGTCGTGATGAATATTTGTTTGACAGGGCTTTACTATGTCGGGCATAACTTTTTATTCCGAGCATGGAATTGGTCAAACTCGGTGGCGTTGGAAAGATGACTCATATATCTATAATTTTATGGTCATGGGAAACCTAATTTATTTTGTACTAAAAGATATGATAGTTTGAAATTGACCCTAAAAGCCAAGTCTTATAAAAACCCTTCACAGATGACTTCACGGGAGGTTTTGACGCCCGTGGTCCTTGACTAGTGGTTAGGGGAGAATTTCTACTGACTTGACCCCTTCACGACCACTTTTTTGGCCTGTCATCCTCACCACGGACCGTCTAAGGGTCCTTGGGAAGGGGAACCTTTTTGGGCATGTTCTGCCTTCTTGTCACGAGCACCATAATTGGCCGTGGTCCTCTGCACGGCCCGTCTAGTGATCCGTGGAGGGTCCCATAGTCCAGTTTGGGTTCTTGCCAAGCCCGTTAGACCTATTCCTAGCCTTTTTTCAATTTGAGGCGTTATAATATCTCCCCCTTGGGAACATTCGTCCTCGAATGGAACTCAAACTATCACGAAAAGAGTAGCAGAGAAACTAACAACCCAATCATTAATGTAACTTCATCAAAATACACATAACCAATCAGGAACCTCGACTCCAAGCTAACACATATTCAAAACATCATAAAGAAGATTGGAACTAGACCTAGCAGCCCAACATGAATGCAATCACATAACTGCACATATCCGAGGAGGAAATTTCTACTCTAAGCTAAAGCATATTCAAAACATCTTTTCATAAGGTCTATATGCAACTCATACCCAAATGCACATAATCATGAAGCAATCAATCAATTAAACTAAATCATATTTTTGATGGGCATGTATGCATGAGGAAACATGAGAATGACTAAGACATCCGGATCCTAAAGAGTTAACCATGAGGGGCTAAGACCTCAAGCTAGACTCGAAGATAGAAGGTAAAAGATAGGGATACTAAGACATCACGTTGCCTTCGAACTTTCACATACCAAACCATGACAAGGAATTCTTTCAAGGTCAACATAGTTCTACTCACGTACCAACCATGAAGCATAATATCTACCCCTTGGGAGCAAACCCCACTAGTCTTTTCAAATTCATCTCGTCAACCCAAACATAACACCAAAGTCTTAACAACCACTAAACCATTGATACAAGTAAACTCTTAAGAAGTTTCCACAAGGATTTCAAGGACTACTCCAAACACAATCTCCATACATGAAGTCTTACCATATCCAACGAAACACTCAATATCAAGAAATACATAACCACAAGCTAAAAGATCTTAACTTACCAATTACCGCACCTGGGGAACCTCATGATCTTGTCGAGTATGATCTTGCCTGCCATCCCTTCCCTTAGAAGTAAGAATTGGGTAATCTCTTATCTTGTGACCACTGTTTCTACACTCAAAGCATGCATTTGAACTAGCTAGACACTCTACCTTATGTCTTCTCCCACACTCCCGACACTCGGACCATATTTTCTCACTATTACCCTTACCTTGAGAATGACTACTTCCACCGAACCTTGAATGTGACGACTAACTATCACCCCTTCTTACCCTCTTTGAATCCCTAGTTTTCTCCTTAAGCTTTTCTTTTTGTATTTTTTGTGCATGAACCATCAAATGGGAGACATCCATCTCCTTAAAAGGCATGGCGGTTAGGCATTCTTTGACCACTAAGTCGGAAGCACCCGACATAAACTTACTCATCCTTGCCCTTGGATCGGCAACCATAGTCAGAGCATATTTAGAAAATTACGTGAATTTCAAAACATACTCTTTCACACTCATATCTCCTTGGCGAAGGTTAATGAACTCAAGTACCTTTGCCTCCCTCATCTCATGGTGAAAGAACCTATCAACAAAAACAACCTTAAATTTCTCCTAACCAATAGGACCCTCATCTACATACCTCTCTTCTTTTCATTGGTTGAACGAAACTTGAGCAACACCCTTAAGTTGATAAGTGGCAAATTCCGTCTTTTTCTCTGGCACCACTCCCAAGATAATCAACACCTTATAATCCTCATCAATGAACTCTTGATGATCTTCCTCAACTCTAGACCTATGAAATTCTGGTGGATTCATTCTACTAAAGTCCCTCACCCTTGTTGCCATTATACCCACCCTTGGGTTCACATGAGCCACAACCTCTCTATTTGCTTGAGCCATCATAGTTTTGGACAATGCATGAAATGCGGCTCAAAACTCATCATTAGTCACTTGCTCAGCCAAAGGGTTGACCGGTACTTGGGGAACCTCTTGTCTCACATTTTCACGAACATTCTTATTCCCTCTCATGGGTTTCCTTCATGGAGGCATATTTTGAAAAGCATAGATAGGGGTTAAGAGAGGAAGACACCTAGAGTTACACTCTATCGCATGACTTTAGAGTAATGAAATAAGTGAAACTTCCTAAACATCTTATAGCCTCTCATTCATAAATGTGGCACGCTTCACACTCATGAACAAGACTCTACTCGACGTGGCTTATGGGACATCCTAGGACTTTCTAAACCTTTTGCACTGAATATAAAGTTTTTCACGACCCAACGTATACTCTAGACGTGACATGGCGTACAAGACCCTGAGAGGCCCTATACAAGCCACTTAGCATAAATCATACAAGATAATAGAGTTTAAAATATTTAAAAGACAGTTTCAACATATAGAAGTTTTATAGAGAAAAATGGAACTCTAAACATCGTCTCAAATCCATCTAGTACATACGAAGAAATCAGGACGTAACCCTTACATCATGTTCAAAGCTAAAGAATGAAGACATAAATGAAGTAAAGGCCTGGTCCTCGGAACATGAGAACTCACCAATATTCAATCTTCTACTAATAGATTCTTATTCACGAAGAGGCCGGATAAGAGCGTTGAAGCCTACATTAGTGAAACAATGTGCAAGAATATGCGTTAGTACAAAAACGTACTAAGTATGATAACATTGCATAAAAGTTATGAAATCATGCTAAAAAGGACATTTTCATGATATGTGAAGACCAAGTTAAAACATATGATAGAAGGGTCAGAAAATATGAGTCATAAAACATGGTTAATACAGTAAAATCATCTTTGAACAGTTGTAAAATACTTCATAAAGGTAACCTTAGTTCATTATTGTATGAATTAGCCTTAACCGACATAAAGACCATGTGAGCGCTAACATGATCCCCCGTTTCTCCCACACCAAAAAAGGGTTACCCTACTTGCCAAGGTAGGACCATGGTTGAGATAAAGTGGATCCACTAGCTAATGTCTATCTCGACACTTATCCTATGGGGGCACATAGGTATGGGATAATGATATTGCTACTAGAAACCTGGCCTCAACACGAAGGAGCTTCCATATCAATATCCTCTCGGTGCTAAGCATAAATCCTATGGAATAGTTATTAAGTCTTGACTTATCTTATCATTAAGACATGGGTAGTCTCCACATGCCTTATCAGAGGATAGCTCTATAGACCATGCGTGAGAAAACCTTTCACCGTCCATGATCTTTTTAAAATAGCTTTTAAGTCCCATAGTAATTCACTTCATGCTAGTGATGCCCCTAATACTTATGGAAATAGTTTGCAAATCATGGTATCTAATCATTGATGGCACATCCGGATACCATACTAATCAAGACCTAATTTAGGAACATAGCCTGAAAAGCATTGAGGGCAAATCTAGATGTCATTCATGTCATTTGGCCAAGCTTCATAGAACATATAGACACTCTCATCTATATGCTTGCTTGAGTCATAAACATATTTTTATGAACATGCACTCTAATCAATATATCATAAGCTACATCATATTTTCAATGTCAAAGCATCTTCAATTTCATTTACATCTATTTCATAGAGAGAAGACGTGCATATTTTCATAAGTTCATCTTTCATAGTTCAAGACCCACATTATATTACCATAGCTTAAAAAACATAGGTTATGCAGGGGTTCATGGGAAATCAACTTAAAACATGCAATTACTTCAATTCATGAATAAAAGTTCATAAATCAATCAAATAAATCAACAATGAAAGGAACCCATGAAAATTGAAGAAAACCCTAACTTGATTGGGGAATCTAACTTTACAAAATTAGAGAATTTGGGAACTCCATGGAGGAAAGGGCTCCATGGATGAAAACTATCATACCTTGATACCAAAAGCTTGGAAGCAATGGATGATTAGGATGCTTGATCTTGTAACCCTAGCTTTCTTCTTCAATTTTTAGAGAGAGAAATATTTGAGAGGATGATCTTGATTTTCTTTTGAGAATTTAAGAGAATGAATTGAGTTTGGATGAGTTGGGGTTTAAAATAATTATATAGGGCTTTGGGTAGAAGAAAAAATGACATAGTATTGAGTTAAAATAATTTGGAAAAGACCCTACAACCGTTGACTTAAAACTGCCGAATTAGGTCACTAGAAGCCCAAAATGGGTCGTCATCAGCACCCGGCCAGTCAAACGGGTCGTGAAGAATTTCTCTCTGATAGGGCTTTACTATTTCGGGAATAACTTTTTATTCTGAGCTTGGAATTAGGAAAACTCAGTGGCACTGGACAGAGGACTTGGAGATCTTTAATTTGATAGGTCATGGTCCACATAATTCATTTTATACTAAAAGATATGATGGTTTGAACTTGACCCGAAACTCTAAGTTTTATAAAAAACCCTTCACAGACGACTTCACCGTCTGTCTGAAGCTTCACAGACCGTTTTGACGCCTGTGGTCCTTGACCAGTGGCTAGGGGAGAAACCCTACGGACTTGACCACTTAACAACCACTTGTATGGCCCATCATCGTCACCACGAACAGTCTAAGGGTCCGTGGGAGGGGAACCTTTTTGGGCATGTTCTATCTTCTTGTCATGAGCACCATAATGGGTTGTGGTCCCCTCCACGGTCCTTCTAGGGCTCCGTGGAGGATCCCATCGTCCAAATTTGGGTTCTTGACAAGCCTGTTAGACCCATTCCTAGCCTTTTTCAATCTGAGGTGTTACATCTAAAAACCCTAGGTCTCAACAATTTATGAGAATCTGAAGAACTAACTAAATTCTAGGGACCTAATGGGTGAAAGGAACCCACTAGTGAAATCTCACGTACCTGGTGACGAAATCTATGGAGAAATCTTTTGGATTTCTGAGATGAACTTTGAAGAACACTGTTGCTTGTTCTTGAGAGAACTGGTTGCCTCTTTCTCTTCTTGTTGCTCTAAGTTGGGTGATTTTTGGAGAATGAGGGTTTGGGTAGGTTCTGACTAGATTATTAGTCTTAGACTGAGTAAAACAATGTAGTTTAGGCATCAAATGACGTAGTTTAAGTGCCCAACACATAGGGGAAAAGACAAAAATACTCCTGACTAAAAGCTGATGAAGTGCCACTCACGAGGGGACTGACGGGCCGTCATTTGAACAACTGCCCGTAAATTAGGTTGTGGTTTGTCCCTACTAAACAAGCATCACAAAAATGAGCATAAATTTTTACTCCGGGCTTGGATTTTAGCAAACTTGGTGACGTTGGAAAGATGACTCAATTATCTTTAATTTGATAGGTCATGGACCACGTAATTCATTTTTTGCTAAAAGATATGAGCGTTTGAAGTTGACCCAAAAGCTCCTTTCTTTCCAAATAATTGTCGATCCTCACCAATGGCCAGACCTACGGTCTGTATGTCCAACCATAGACCATACTGGTCGGCCGTGGGTAGGATCAGAGATCACTACATCTTGGACCTCAATGATGGACCCCACCTACGGACCGTGGACCATGGTCGTACGTCTCGTCTTTTGATCCTCAAATTTCCCCAAGTCTGGGACTCCCCTACGAAACCTACCTACGGCTCATGCATTGAATGACGAATTGTCCTGGTGAACCGTATAAACATTTTGGGACTTGAAATTTGCAGAAAACTGGGACTTGACATTTGCAGAAAACTGGGACTAGCCAACCACAGGCCCACCTATGGACCGTCGGTGGCTTCCGTTGGTTTTGGCACCAAGTCCTGGAAAACTGCATCTTTTTCTATCTTCTCGAATCCGAGGTTGTACAATAGAGAGTTAACCAAGAACTGAATTTGCAACTTCAGTTGATCAATTATAACATGAACAAATAATTGAACCCATGTCAAAAATAACATTAAATTCAGCAATTAATAATACCATAAGCTAATATATGCATTCGACTACATGATCACACCCCTAAGCTAAAGGGGTTTTAGCCAAACATAGCAAAAAGTAAGAAATCGTTACCAAATAGATTATCCATCCATATTGCTAATGATATGCAAATACCCAATGCCAAAATTAAGGCTAAAAAATCCAAGATCCAAATCTTCTCCAAAAGTGTTCAACAATGTAAGAATAAGAAAAACTCTCTAAACTGAGGAATACAGAGTAGGGGACTCCCTGGAACTTCATTTCAAAAAATGAATTTATACGTTCTCAAAAACTCAACACGGAGTCCAATTGGCGAGGTTAGTCTAGCTCGTCGATCAACTCGACGATGCACCGAGTTGTGCTTCTTTTCGCCTTTTGGCTTGACTCCTGCATCAATATGTTCTGGAAGATTAGGCGAGCTAGATCGTGATCGCCGATCCATTCGGTGTCTCACTGAATCATCGTTTTGCTCGCCTAGTTGGCTTGGTACATGGGCTACTTCACTGGAACTTATGGCTCCCTCGAGGCTCCCTCGACGATCCGCCGAATGACATTTGTGAGCTCCAACTTCTCTTTTCTTCAGCTTTTCCAACTTTTTCTCTCGTTTTCACATCAATATATCCTTGTCTTGCTCTTAGACCTTCATTGTTGCATATCAACACATTAACATCAATTATGAACACAAAATAGGCATTGAGGACACTAATTCATTGAATAATAAGCCCTATATGAGTCAAAATTCTCAATTCATCAAACCCCCCCCCCCAACTTAAACTTTTGCTTGTCCTCAAGTAAAACACAAGATCAATCAGGCCAACAGAGATGTCTACAAATAGTGCTACTTGAGACTCAACATGAATGCACACACGGTTCAATCTACACAATGTTCAATTGTGCACTAAAAGTTTCAAACAATGACTAGCGAATATCAAATAGAGTTCAAGCTCACAATGTTCACTTCAAATGCAAATTCATGCTCAACAAGAGTATTTGAATACCCTCACATCAAAAATGATTCCATGCTCTCACAAAGCCAATCAAAGATTACAATTTAAGGAACCAAAATCAACTCTCACACTACCAATGATAAAAACATGCACGATTTTACCCATAGGCTTGTCCGTATTTTCTATCCAACACATCACTCGGCTCATGCAAGATCAAAAAGGTCTTTCAAGGCTTGTAATTGGGTTGAAAGTACGGGTATTGTCATTTTTGGCTTCGTGACTTCTACCTTCATGGAGCATGGCTCAAATTTCACTTCTTCACTTTTTCTTTCATTCTTTTCATCATCACAACTCATCCTTGGCCTATTCAAAGGTCACAAAAATTTTGGTATAGCTCATTGGACACCCCTTTTTATTTCCACAACCTTGCTCAATGGATACAATTTTTTTATTTATTTTTCTCTTTTCACCTGTTTCTTTTTTTTTAGGGATTCCATCTTTTCCTTCAACACAAGCTCCCAAGGATGAGTTTCACGAACTTCTTGCTCGATTTCTTTCCTCATTCTTACCACATCCCCAACTTAGGCTTTTGGTAAAAGTTGGCTATTCAAACAAACTAATGGTTCACGAAGGTTTTAGGTGCGGAGGACAAGGGTATTTGTGTTCCTGTTTCATCCAAAGAAAAGGTTAGTCTGAAATGGTAAGCTAGGTTCACACTCACAAGGTGGTCACACAACGTATAACAATTAGTTTCACTCTCACAAATTCATGCCTAAGACATTTTCTTCGTTCACAAAAGTTAGTCAATAGGACCAACATGGCACGTTCTAGGTATTACCATGCACATATTTTAGGTAAACCCCACCACACAAGGAATTCAACACAATCATCGATCATGACTCTACAAGTTAAGCTCATGTGCGATGGTCATTGCAAAACTCACATCAACAATCAGACTAGTCGTAATGAGATGAGAAGAGTTCACACAATATTTATGCAACTCAAATTGCCTTGTTGAACTTGCGCAAACATATCGTTCATTAAGAATACTATTCAAGTCATCATTATTGATCGCAACCGACACTCAAATTTACAAGAGAACAACAATCACACAGTCAAGAGAGAAACCAATGAAATACAGCCAACATTCATTCACATTTAAGCAACCCTGAGAAGTTTGACCAAAAACACTAACACAACAAAATATCCAAAAGACTAAATAAAAACAAAATACATCCAAAAGGCTAGGTATAAAAATACCTTCACACCACCAAAAAGATTTAAGCAGTGCCCTTAATGCAGAATAAAAAATAAAAAAAATCAACATGACATAAAGTGGAAAGAGAGTAGGGCTCACTGAATGAGAGGATGAACGTGGCAGTTCACAGGATAAGAGCATAAATGTCTATTCAATCCACACGTCAATCGGTGAGCAAACGTCGCCTATGCACTCGGTGAATTGCTGAGTAGACTCCAGATGACTGAGAGTTACACAAAGCCGGCCCTTCAGGTGATGAAAAAGGGCAAGATCAATCGGGCTCGCCGATCCACTTCAGCGCGTCGCCAAGTTAATTGTGAGCTCGCCAAATATTCCAGAACTGTCCTCAATCTTGGCCTTTAAAAGTCGAAGCATTTGGGTGATCTGGGGGACCATTCAGCGACACACCAAATGGTTCTTTCTCACTCCCCTTAGACTTTCTTCCAAAATAGGAACTCCAACCTACACATTCAACAACATTATTCTAAGTACAAAACACTAAAGCTTGGGTTTCCTCCCAAGAAGTGCCTTAGTTAACGTCATGGAACGACGTGGACATGCATTCAAGCATCTTCCAAATACACCACCTCAATCGTTGAGACGTTGAGACCCTCTCCAAAGTACAGCTTCAGCCATTTCCCATTCACTTTGAACACCAATCCTTCCTTGTTTTCAACTTTTATTGCCCCATTAGTAAATACCCGATTCACTTTGAATGGTCCCGACCATTTTGACTTGAGTTTACCTTAGAAAAGTCTCAAACAGTAATTATAGAGCAGCACTAGATCACCGACATGATACTCTCGCTTAAGGATCTTGGTGTCATGCCACCTCTTCATTTTCTCCTTATAAAGAGATGAACTTTCATAAGCTTGTAGCCGAAACTCGTCTATTACATGGAGGTTGTCAACTCTGTCCTTGCATGCATCCCCCCAATTCAAATTCATGGCATTCAAGGCCCATAATGCCTTATGTTCAAGATCAATTTGTAGGTGGCTGGACTTTCCAAATACGAATTGATATGGGGACATACCAATCGGGGTCTTAAATGCAGTTCGATATGCCCAAAGAGCACCATCTAACTTCCGAGACCAATCAGTCTGATTTGCATTAACGATCTTGGCAAAAATTCTTTTAATTTCCCGATTCGACACCTCAACCTGCCCACTTGTTTGCGGATGATAAGGGATAGCAACCTTATGCTTAGCTCCATATTTGCTCGACAATGATACAAACACGTGATTACAAAAGTGAGAGCCCCCATCACTAATAATTGCACTTGGAGTACCAAACCTTGTGAAAATGTACTGCTTGAGGAATTGCACAACACTTCTCCCTTCATTGTTAGGTAACCCTACAGCCTCTACCCATTTCAAAACATAGTCAACACGTGTTCCCATACGAACTCACAAACATCCCCCTAAAGATGATTCCCTAAACATCGAATAGCTCTACCTCTAGAATAGAAGTGAGAGATAATTCATGCCTTCGCGACACTCCTCCTTGGTTTTGGCATTTAACACACTTTTTAACAAGAGATTTTGCATCATGGTATAATGTTGGCCAATAATAACCACTTTGAAGGACTTTAGCAGTTGTCTGCACTCCACTATGGTGTCCACAAACCGGTGATGCATTGAAACCACCAAGAATTGCATCTACTTCCACCTCTGGTACACACTTTCTAATTATGTGGTCCACACATTCTTGATATAGGTAAGGTTCATCCCAAAAGTATTTCTTCACATCAAACATGAATCTCTTTCATTGGTAAAAATTCAGCCAATCGGGAAGAATCCCACACACCACATAATTTGTGAAATCGACATACCAAGGTGGAGTATTATTTCACACAGCCATAAACGACTCATCGGGAAAAGATTCTTCAAGATCTTTCTCACCAGAGACAACAATTTTTGTTTCAAGCCTTGACAAGTGATCCGCCACTTGGTTTACACACCCTTTTCGATCTTTGACCTCAAAATCAAACTCTTGCAACAACAACACCCAACAAATCAACCTTGGCTTTGCGTCTCTCTTAGCCATTAAATAACAGATCACTGCATGGTTGGTGTGCAGACACCACTTTGGTGCGCAACAAATAGGCTCTAAACTATTCAAAGGCGTACACAACAACTAATAATTCTTGCTCGGAGATGGTGTAGTTCTTTTGAGCTACATTCAAAGTCTTACTTGCATAAGACACCGGGCGAAACAAATTACCGTTTATTTAGCCAAGAACAGCTCAAAAGCAACACCACTGCATCACACATTAGCTCAAACGGAATGTTCGAATCCGGAGCAACAATGATCGTAGCCAAAATAAGCTTTTCTTTTAGACACAAAAATGATTTGATTCCATCTTCATCAAACTTGAAGACACATTCCTTTTCAAGTAGCTTACAAAGAGGATAAGCTACTTTAGAGAAATCTTTTATGAACCTCCGGTAAAACAGTAACACCTCAGAACTTAACTAAGACTGAACATCAGAAATTGATGAACCACAGAGGGGTTCACGGGCTATGAAATGAACCACGGCCCGTCACCCTTATCGTGGTTCACACCCAGCATCATGTGGTGGACTACGGATCCCTCCACGAGCCGTGGTCCCACTGATGAGCCGTGGGATTGGTCCGTCGACCTGAACCAGTAGCCCCTAGCCCAAAGTGAAGAACCATGGTGGCCTTCACGCCCCGTGGTCCTTCACACGATCTATGGAAGGCACCGTGGATGGGCGTACCAAGAACAAGTAGACTCTGGCCAAGAACCACGACCCACTCGACGGGCCGTGGTCCCATCGACGATCCGTCAGTGGCCTTGTGCATGACCCTCGTCAGCTTTAAGTCAGGGTCATTTTGGTCTCTCCCCCTCATGCATTGGGCACTTAAACTACGTCGCTGGATGCCTAAACTACGTATTTTTATTCAGTCTTAGCCTAATAATCTAGTCAGAACCTACCGAAAACCCTCATTCCCCAAAAATCACCAGAACTTAGAGCAAAAAAGAGAAGAAAGAGGCGCCAGTTTTCCAAGAACAAGCAGAGGTGTTCTTCAAGTTTCACTCCCAAAATTCAAAGGTTCTCGAGTGCCGGCCACGTCAAGGGTATAGGCTAGGGGTGTGACAAACTTTGTATTAGAGAACAGAGTTCAAGTGTCCTAGGGTGTCAATAAAGTCATGTCAAGTAGAATGTTATTTATGGTTGTGAGGGCCCCACTTCTATAAATGAGGGACTGCACACATATAAGAAAAGTTTTCCTTCTTTCATACTCTATATCATGCAATAGAACTGTATCATAAGAAACATATTCAAACTCGTGTGTTTCTCAGATCCATTTGACTACCCCTCATACTAAAGGTAGTTGTAAAGCTAAGCCGAGATGCTTCTCGATGAGTTACTCTTAGCAAAAGTCTTGATAATGTCATTAGCCTAGAGGGGCTTGAGAGAAGGCTGTGAGTGAGCTTAAGTGTTTAGATTCGAAATAATGAACTCTTATTCATATAAATCGTGCGTTCAAGCTAAAAGCAAGATGTACTCCCAGAATGTCACAACCTAGACCGTCGTGATTGGCACCCACACTAACCCTCCAGTGGGAGAACCATTACTACAGCCCAAATTTAACCAAAATACTAAACATTTAACACTACGGAAGCAGGTTTAGATAACTAAATAAATAATACGGAGTTCCCATAAACTCCGGAAGTTCAACTAACATCTAACAACTTATGCGGAAATTAATCCCTAGAACCTAAAAGTCATTGTACCAAAACATCTAAAGTGCAACAAGTCTAAGAAGAATGGGTACAACCCCAGCCAAACATAAAACAACTACTAAATCAATGTCTAAGTCCGAACAGAATGGACTAAGCAAACAAAACGAAGGATCCCTGGCAGCCTAAAATAACTGGCTCACCCTTGAATCCGGTCTCGATCAGTTCTCTCCAAGTTGAGGTCTGTCTGTAGACGCCTGAAGATGCCCTGTATTCAACAAAGATCGAGCAAGTATAGTATCAGTACACAACCACAGTGTGTTGGTAGGATCACACGGCTATTCCAGTAAGCAAAACATATATAAGCAGTCAAAACATAATAAACACAACATGTACATAATTTACATAAACATCGGTTATCATTTCAGTAGCAAAGTACAATTCCACATTCTCATTAATCAGGTAAACATGACAATTCAATGGTCCTCTCATGGAACCCATACCCAAACTGTTAGTGTGCCGGAACGTGACACATAATCCCAATTACTGTGTTGGAACGTGACACCCGATCCAATATATGTGTCGGCACATGACACTCGAACCAATACATGTGTTAGAACGTGACACCTGATCCAATATATGTGTCGGGACGTGACACCCGATCCAATATATCTATCGGAACGTGACATCCGATCCAATCAACACAACCACAATCACATTCACACTCTTAATGTACATACTCATAATCATACAATCAAGTGTGGATTCACGGCATACAATGGTTCATTCATACTCATTTCATTAGGTTTGATCAATAGTGCCTCATTCACATACATGCATGCATTACAATGAAGCAATTAACAACATATATTACCCAACCATGAAATCAAATCATCACCTACCTCGAAACCAAGATTGAATCCCCCTAAGGCACTTGAATCTTCCCTTTTCAGATTCTTTCAGCTTGTTCGTGGTCTAAAAACAACAATTTAATACAAGGATCAATAAACGAGGCCTAATTACCCTGATTACAATCAGCATTATCAACCCTAGAAAAAATCCAAGATCCCAATATCCAATTTAGGGCTTTTCCACCATTAACTTCAGGTCAAAACCTTCCCCCACTAATAATTACCTAATAATCTAAGTTCTATGGATCGAAAAATGGATTAGTGGAGTAAAAACCTTACCTTTAGTGCTAGAAGAGGTGGAAAACCTTCAAGAAATATTCCTGGGTCGTTTCTTAACTCTCAAGAACGAATGTTGGAGAATAAAACCGTTTTAGGAGTTTAATCCCGACTTAAGTCGCGACTGGGCCACTATGGCGGACCCCATCCCGACACAGCTTCCCCGCCCTGGCGGGATAAATCCCTCTCGGGCGGCTTATGCGGAGACAAAACGTCAGAATTAGAGTTTTAACCCCCCATTTCACAACACATCTTCAACCCATGACATTCTAAAACTACCTGTTCATGCTAAGATCAGTTTCGAGAGTTCTACTCGCCCGAATTCGATTCCATAAAGCCGTACGGGCTCATTAATGTCTTGGCTATCCACTCACGTAACCAAAATACTTATTATATCTCTCAGTCATTACCAGATTTCCCTAGACCTCTCATGACTTAGATTTCGTCAAAATCTGGACTAGGCTAGGAATTTCCAAGTCACTACTCAAAAGTTTTCTGGCCCAATTCTTTCCCCATTGGCTTTTCCCTAACAACGGAATCAGGTCATTACAATAGATACCAATTTACCCATCACTTATCCCCGAGTGATCAACTAGGAAAGACTTGACTAATGTAAGGGTAGAGTAGTACCTGAATCGTTGAACAACTAGGAACGTTGTCTCACATGTCCTTCCCGATTTCCCAAGTAGCTTCCTTAACTGGACGATGCTTCTATTGAACTTTCACAGACATTATCTCCTTGGTTCTCAGCTTCCGGATGTCGCGATCAAGAATTGCCACCGGTTCCTCCTCATACTGAAGGTCTTTATCTAACAAAACGGAGTCCCACTTTATGATGTTATTTCTGTCCCCATGATACTTTTTCAATATGTACACATGGAACACTGTATGGACTCCAAATAGGCTAGGCGGTAAATCCAACCTAGAACCCACTGGCCCTACACAGTCCAGAATTTCAAATGACCCGATGTATCGAGGACTAAGCTTGCCCTTCTTGCCGAATCTCATCACCAAATCGACCCCCAAAGATTTCACATTTTCAGCCTCAAACCAACCAATTGAATACCTACACATCCTCCCATACAATGCCTCAATGAATTCATCACAATACTCGAGCGATAAATATTGTTGTATGTAAACTTAACTAACAACAAAGCTATTCCCAATAACCACCAAAGTTGATCGTACACATTTCTGCAACATGTTATCAAGAACCTTGACACAATCATCAGGACGAATCATTTCTCACATAACCATGATAAAATCCTAATCAATGCTCGCTACAATTAGAGGTGGACCTAAAACAACCAACACACACTCATAATACCCAAACAATCATAGTTCTTATCAACATCTCCATCTCACAACATAAATTCCCACCAGCTTAAGTTATAAAAATTTGATCTTTAGACATCAGCTACTCATCGAGGAATATGTCCAAGCATACAAACCCTCTAACAACACTATCGAAAAGCTAGACTAGTAATTGTGATTTTAGATTAACCTTAAGAACAGTAGAATTGGACCCAATGATCCCCACACTCAACCACACATAAATCGATACATGACCATGACGACTAGATGAATATTAAGATTGTCGGACAACCATAAATACACATGGTAGCTCTTCTATAAATTCTCATAAGCAAGGTGGTACATGTAGATCCACTAGAATACTTTAAAAACTCAAAGACAACACCAATTATGTCATGTGAATTAACCAAGTCTTCCTAATCTTCCCACTCAACCAAGAGAACATTGTAGGATCGGTACACCTGATCCACCACTAGGGATCCACCCACAAAAGTGAAAACACACGTGAGCATAACTAGTGAATCATACTCACAACCATCATAAATACTCCAACCATTTACCTTACTCTAAACCAACACTTTTAAATGAAAACCTTTCTTAGGTACTTAAACAATCAATAGTAATAAAGTTTACGACTCAACCCACGTGTAAGTCTTTTCAAATGCTCAATACCTGATACAATTGATCATTTCTCACCTTGCAAATTCATACCTAGACAAAATATATCACCACGAATGTAGACTCACAATGAAAAATTAGAATTGTAAATTCAACCGTATAACACAATCCCCTTATCTATCAACATTAGCTTGTACCTCGAAGATTTTTATGAATTCATGGATCTTCGATTATTATTGATCGCATCTCCATCGATCTTACAATATCTTTCGCTAGAAATTCACTCGTACTCATCACTAAACTGAAAAACAAAAACAAAGCACTTATCATCACACTCAAGCTAATGTCTGTACACTTCTTTCTAAAGCCTTTTTCAATAGATTTTAATCAATCTAATTGAGCCGTGACAGTTTTACCATAGCCACAGCAAAACAAATGAAATCACGTGTCTCTGAACCCAATCATCTACACTTCTGAAGATACCTCTTTAGCCTTTTCAATCAAATAAAATATTCTTGCTCTCGCCTCACTCTAAAGGTTGTACTACATCCCACTATTTTTTTCTTCATTATGACTCTAGCTCTTTTAAATTCTATTCGAGTGGTGTCCCACCACCTCTTAAAACTTTTTATACAACCACGTTACTCACCAAATATTAGAAAACCACAACCTTAGATACTCGTAAGTCGTAATTACTATACAAAATTTACTTAACCAACAATCTTATTATATAGGTGCATCCCATCACGATCCATCACGAACTCTTATTACCACTATGCTCAGTTAGCCCTGGCTATCACTACGAAATCAACCTTTTCATCGACATGACAACTCAAACTCAGGTATACTCAGTAAATTCAAAGGACTAACCCAATTTTATATGCACTTTCTTAATAAAATCTTCAATTGCCTTCACCCAAGTATACTCAATGGGACTTTCTTTATCCATAAGCTTGTTATTCCGATATCAATTCCCTCTTTTATGGCTTAAGATAAAATTACCAGTCCTCATACTACCATCCTCCTTCTTAACAAACAAGGCAGGAACACCCCACGAGGAAGCACTAGGGACGAATAAAACCTTTATCAAGAAGCCCTTGGATTTTAGCTTTAAGCTCTCTCAATTCTGTCGGAGCCATGCGATAAGGAGGAATGAGATGGGGTGAGTCCCCAGTTCCAAGTCAATGCAAAAATCTATATCTCTATCCGGAGGCATACTAGGCAAATCGGTAGGAAACATTTCCTTAAATTCAGACACTACAGAAATAGACTCAATAGAGGGAGACTCAACATCAACATCCTGAATATGAGCCAAATACGCCCAACACCCCTGCCCTATAAGTTTCCTAGCCCGCACGAAAGTTATGACCTTAGCTGGCTTAGGCTTGTACACTCCTTCCCACTCTAACCTTTCCGTACTCGGGATCTCTAGAGTTAACGACTTAGTATTACACTTAAGCACAGCATAATAGGGGGACAACCAAGTCATGCCTAAGATTATAACAAAGTCAGTCATATCCAGAATAACCAAATCAGTCCAAGTCTTAAAACCCATAAACAAGATAGGACAAGCATGATGCACATGGGTGACTATGACAGACTCTCCAACTGGGGTGGAAACATGGATGGGGGCATCAAGTACATCACAAACTGCATTAAATCCTAAGGCAAACTGAATTGACACATAAGACTAAGTAGAACCCGGATCAAACAAAATAGTAGCCATCCGGTCACAGACAATAATAGTACCTGTGATCACTGTATCAGACGCCTCAGCCTTGGTTTTGCACGGAAAGGCATAAAACTGAGCCATGTCATCTTGATGGGCAACCTCCTTGCATGGATGCACTACGCTCCTACCTTCATTACGATTTCCCCAGCCTCCACAGCCTCACTGATTTCCTCTTCGCCCGCCTTCTGGACATCCTCTGCCATTACTACCGCTGCCCGCTGGTACCACTACTTTGGTCTGCTGTGGCACGGGGACAGACATGCGCGGATGGGGACAATCTCTCCTTATATGTCCAAGTCTTCCACAATTGTAACACACTTAATGACTTAGCCAACTAACCATCGCTGCTATTGGAGGAGTCGTATCATGATCCTCTTTGATATACACTCAATCTAGGAAATCGTAGTAGAGATTCTAACCTCAATTGTCGCAACATAGTTTCATCATTTACTGTGCAACCCATACATGTTCTGTCAACAATACTAAATGCATTTTCCAAAATAATGGTGTTCATTATCTAGCCGTCCCTTACAAAACTTCTAATTTCAGTCACAAAACAAGGCCGGACCCAATTCTTGACTGCTTTGATCTTTTGGGGATCTACCATTACCCCTTCCCTTGAAACCACATGCCCCAAAAGGCAATTGAATCCAACCAGAACTCACACTTGGAAAATTTAGCATATAATTTTTGTCTCCCAAGAACACCCAGAACAATACGAAGATGGTCGGCATACTCTTCCTTACTTTTCGAATAAACCAAAATGTCATCCATAAAGATAATAACAAACCAATCCAGAAATGGTTTGAACACACCATTCATCAAACTCATGAAAGCTGCAAGCACATTTGTCAACCCAAAAAACATTACTAGAAATTCATAGTGCCCATAGTGGGTCTTGAATGCCGTTTTTGATACAGCCTCAGGCCTAATCTTTAACTGATGGTAACAAGACCTTAGATCAATTTTAGAGAAAACTGACGCACATTGTAACTGATCAAAGAGATCATCTATCTGAGGTAACAGATACTTATTTAGAATGGTGACCCTATTTAAGTGTTGATAGTCTATGCACATCCTCAACTGGGCCTTCACCCCTGGCGGGTGCTACCCTTCCTCGGACAGAAGAGTGAAAGAGATTAGATACCAATTTGGATCACCACATACCAATTGGAATCAAGTCATAGCACGAAAGGAGTAGAAAGAAAGTGATTTCCTAAAGTCCTATAGCCTCTCGAAGAAAAGTACAGACGTCTCTGTACCGTTCGGCAAGACTCTACTAGACTCATTTTGGTACAATGAGATCAACGAACATAGGGCTCTGATACAAACTTTATCATGACCTAGACCGTCGTGATTGGCACCCACACTAACCCTCCAATGGGAGAACCATTACTACAGCCCAACTAAGCAATTTAACCAAAATACTAAGCATTTAACACTACGGAAATAGGTTTAAATAACTAAATAAATAATACGAAGTTCTGATAAACTCTGACAATTCAACTAACATCTAACAACTAATGGAGAAATTAACCCTTAGAACCTGAAAGTCATTGTACCAAAACATCTAAAGTGCAATAAGTTTATGAAGAAGGGGCACAACCCCAACCAAACATAAAACAACTACTAAAGCAATGTCTAAGTCCAAACAGAATGGACTAAATAAACAAAATGAAGGATCCCTGGAAGCCTGAAAGAACTGGCTCACCCTTGAATCCGGTCTCGATCAGTTATCTCCTAGCTGAGGTATGTCCGTAGCCGCCTAAAGATGCCCTGTACTCTACAAAGAACGAGCAAGTGCAGTATCAGTACAAAACCACAGTGTACTGGTAGGATCACGCGGCTATTCCAGTAAGCGAAACATATATAAGCAGTCACAACATAATAAACACAACATGTACATAATATACATAAACAATAGTTATCATTTCAGGAGTAATGTACAATTCCACATTCTCATTAATCAGGTTAACATGACAATTCAATGGTCCTCTCACGGAACCCATACCCAAACTATTAGTGTGCCGGAACGTGACACCCGATCCCAATTAGTGTGTCAGAACATGACACTTATTCTAATATATGTGTCAAAAGGTGATACCCGATCCAATATATGTGTCGGAACGTGACACTCGATCCAATATATGTGTCGGAACATTACATCTGATCCAATATATGTGTCGGAACGTGACACCCAATCCAATCAACTCAACCACAATCACATTCACACTCACAATGTACATACTCATAATCATACAATCAAGTGTGGATTCACAGCATACAATGGTTCGTTCATACTCATTTCATTAGGTTTGATCAATAGTGCCTCAATCACATATATGCATGCATTACAATGAAGAAATTACCAACATATATTACCCAAAAAGGAAATCAAACCATCACCTACCTCGAAACAAAGCTTGAATCCCCCTAAGGCATTTGAATCTTCCCTTTCCAGATTCTTTCCGCTTGGTCCTGGTCAAAAAATAACAATTTAATACAATGATCAATAAACGAGGCCTAATTACCCGGATTACAATCAACATTATCAACCCTAGGCAAAAACCCAAGATCCCAATACCCAATTTTGGTCTTTTCCACCATTAACTTCAGGTCAAAACCTTCCCCCACTAATAATTACCCAGGAATCTAAGTTCTACGGATCGAAAAATGGATTAGAGAGTAAAAACCTTACCTTTTGTGCTAGAAGATGTGGAAAACCTTCAATAAATATCCCTGGGTCATTTCTTAACTCTCAAGAATTAATGTTGCAGAATAATAATGTTTTTGGGGTTTAATCCCGACTTAAGTCGCGACAAGGCTGCTACGGCGGACCCCATCCCGCCACAACGGTACTGCCCTGGAAGGACAAATCCTACCCTGGTGGCTTGCACGGAGACACAACGTCGGAATTGGAGTTTCAAACCCCCATTTCACAACACACCTTCAACTAATGACATTCAAAAACTACCTATTCACGCTAAGATCAGTTTCAGGAGTTTTACTCGCCCGAATTCGATTCCGTAAAGTCCTACGGGCTTCTTAACGTCTTGGCTATCCACTCATGTAACCAAATTCATTATTTTATCTATCATTCATTACCCGGTTTCCTTAGACCTCTCATGACTCAAATTTCATCCAAATGTGTACTAGGCTAGGAATTTCCATGTCACTACTCAAAAGTTTTCTGGCCCTATTTCTTTTTCCATTGGCTTTTTCCTAACAACAAAATCAGATTGTTACACAGACATTCTTCTCTAAGTTTTGTTTCAGGTGATACCCTTTTAGAGGGGAGTATGTTTTAGAGCTTGGGTAGTATGTTCACCGAAAAAGTGCCTAGAGCTAGAGAAAAACATGCAGAGGTATAGTAATCTAAGAAAGGGAGATATTAATGAGGCAAATTATGTTGCAGTCATGCACCTAGTAAGTTATTAATAAGAAGTTTTCCCTTATGAGTAGACTAAGAAGTGATGTGTAGATTTCTTGATAGAAGGTAGAGTAAGAGTTACTAGTATAGATGAGTTAGAGTATACTTTAACCAGAAGGGAGTTTATGTCAATGTAATTGTGTCAGTGAAGGCCAAGTATATGTGTTGAATAAAAGAGCAGAGTATTCATGAGGCTATAGACATAAGCTAGGTTTATGATTTTTGAAGGGAGAGCTCCATGGTATTTAGAGGATTATAGAACTAATTAAGTAATTATGTATAGTAAATGGGTAAATAGTACTTAAGTTGTGAAATGGAATGTGAAAGTAATCTATAAATAGGTAGATTGAGAGATAAAGATTGCCTAATTGTCATGAGATCTTAGTGGGCGAGTGTTTCTTAAATTCATCTAGTATTAATAAGTTAGTATAGTATGTGAGAAATTATATGTATATATGTGTTTAGTAAATGACATTAGGCTTGAATTTGATATGAGTGTCGTCATCAAAAGCATGGCAACATGAGGGTGATGATGTTAGTTCGAGATTTGATCTAGTAGGTTTGACAAAAAATAGGTGAGAAATTAAGGTGTTACCTATTGATAAATGTGAGTGGTACAAGTGTGGTATGATGACTCATAGATGAGAGCAAGGTAGTATGGCTAAGTCACTAGATTAACAAGAGCATTAGGTGGTGTACCCGAGATCATATGTAGACAGTTTAACTTAGACATTGGTAAGAGTAGTCATAAATTCTTGTAGGAGTCATAAGTTGCAGCTAATGAGGTGCGATATTCCTATAGGAGATCACGATATAGAGGTGTTGCTAGGCTTGAATTCTAGCAGTTCTATTCCTTCAGGCGAAATAGTCATATTCTTACTTCATGTCCAGATTTTCTTTGTTTAATGTAAGATAACTTCAGGTAGAGTGTGTCTTTGTTTAAGGAAATATCGTTATTGACTTATGTGCTTTAGACAGTTCCAAATTCTTAGTATGATTCAGTTCCGCCTATGTTAGTAGGCAAGTCCAGAAGTCTGAAAATAGTAGGACTAACTCCTTTCCTTGCCATTCTAAGTCCAGCCGTCATTCGAGGATGAATGATCTAAGGGGGAGATATTGTTACACCCCGAAAATTTCTAAATTCAGACCAAAATTATTATTCATTTATGTATAAGGTTGTGCCGAGTGATTATTAATTTTTCTTAGGTGCTAAGGTCAATTCTTTAGTGTGGAATGATTTTGGATATCATTTAAGGTCACTAGAATCTCCTAGCATAAAGTTGAGTTGAAAGCTTTCTTACCTATTGAGTTTCAACATGAAAGTTTATTTGAATAAACTTCAAACGATCATATATCTTAGAACCTATATAATTAGATGGTCCTTGAACTATGAAATTAACAGTCTTTGAGTCCTCTTTCCAACGACACCAAGTTTGCTTAATTTCGAGCTCGGAGTAAAAACATATGCTTGTTTTAGTGAAGCCTATCTTTTAAGACACCTCAATCGTTTTTTTAGAGGGGTGATTTGGTAATTTTTTTTCCATCCCTACTAAGCCTAGCCATGTTTTACTGCACCCAATTAAGGGTATAGTCAGTATTAAACAATCTTTTCATGTTCTTTAACGCTTAGAGAAATTAGAGTGAGGTTCCTAGAGGAGAAAAAGCTAGGTTTCAAGTGTTCTTCAAGTTTCCATCAATTTTGTGAAGATCCTTTGTTCTTACCAGGTATGTAAGGCTTCTCACTGTGTTGAAATTTGGGCCTAAAATTTTAGGCTAGGTGCCCCGCGGCGGCAGCTCGCCAGGGGTTGCCTGGCCGATTCCTTCTGTGTTTCTTCTGGACGTGTTCCTTTAAGTTATGGCTACGTTTTCCTTTTTTGTATTAGCTTCTATAGGCTCCATTTACCTTTGAAATATCATGAATATCTTAATCACATATCTTAATGCACATTCAAAACTAAAGTGAATTTAAGAAAAAAGTTCAAGAGCTTTTATTGAGTTGATTCTTAGTTCTTGAGTTTTGAGCATTGAGTTTTCTATATTGTTATTGAGATCCTTGAGTTGATTCTTTTATGTCCATATTTTAGCATAAAGCCTATGAATTGAGTATTCTTGAGATGAGTAGTATCATTGAGTTCTCAATTCTGAGTTCTGAGTTCTGAGTTCTTGAGTTTTGAGTATTGAGTTTTCTATATTGTTATTGAGACTCTTGAGTTTATTCGTTCATGTCTATATTTCAGCATGAACCCTATTTTGAATTATAAATCTTGAGAATCTTTTAAAGCCAATATTTGAATTTTAAACTGAGTTTTTGAGGTAGTAAAGAGGAGTTTCAGAAAGAGTATAAGGGAACTAAGTATTTCTCAAATGTTTCATTTTTACATGAAGAAAGAAAGTATTATTTTGAGAACAGAAAAACTTTGATTTCTAAATGAGTTTATAAGTTCAGAGATATTTCAGAGTAGTTTCCTCTTTTAAAAGGATAGTTTTAGCAATTATCTCAAGCCAGAGAAACAATATGTTTTATATATTTGAGCATGAGTATATATTTATCGAGAGTAGTATTGAGTACCAATATGGGGATAAGTTCAGACAACTCAGATTCCTCGTTAACCATGTGGCCAACATGGGTAAAGGATCATACTTTTTAGATAATTCATTATTGCTTTCGAGTAGAGCTTTAGTGGATCTACTTAGTTGATGTGTTCTATACCCCGGCAAGGTATAGGACAGTTCTGGCAGCATCGGTGAGACGTTGTATAATTACATAGCTCATAGTGATGGTTGTCAGTTACAGAATCTCCCAAAAAAAGTAAAGATTAATTTATGTTATTTTTATATACATTCTTGAGTTAATATCTTCTATTTACGAAGCTTTAAACATTGTATATCTTATTCTTGCTTTTGTATTGGAGTTGAGTTGAAGTGAGTAATCTTCCAGTATTATAAGTTCAATTATTTATGCATTAAATTTTCCTTACATACTTGTACATTCAATGTACTGATGTCATTCGACCTTCATCATATTATGATGCAAATAAAGGTGTTCAGAGTCATCAACAGGCGTTTCGTTGAGATCACCTTACACTTCAGATAGCTTGGATGACACTATTTGCAATCGGGGGGACTTCACATTTATTTTCAAGTCAGTCTTGAGATGGCATGGGTCTTATCCCAACATCAATCTTGAGTAATAGAGGTTTCATAGATAGATGGAGTTGAGGAGTCTCTCAGTATTTACTTTTCTTTGAGATTCTTGTGCAAACTATTATAATTATTTTATTAAGTATTTTATAAACAGATTGAGTTGAGTATTTACTTTAAGTTTAAATGTTCATAAAATTCTATTTTTAAGCATTTTATCGCTTGAGTAAGTCTTCCCCTAAGTAGTTAGTAAGGCCAAGAGTTCTCTTATGGAACATCAATGGTTCTCGAGTGTCGGCCACGTCCAGGGTGTAGGCTCGGGGCATGACACATTCGGACTTATAAAATATAAAAATATATATATATTCATATCATAAGTAACCTTTTATGAAAATCTCTGAATACTCAAAGTCACCTATTGCCTAAATGCTTATTTATCATACAAATCATAATAGATTAATTTTAACTTATCAGTACCTCTATTTTCTTCTTAAGAGGAAATGCATCTTAGTCATTTTCCTTTCTAAACAGAAATTACATGTTGGTAATGTGTCACGACCCAAGTCTACACCCTTGACATGGCCGGCACTCGAGAACCATTGATGGCCCTCAAGTGAACCCTCATCCTAGCTGACTACAAGCGGAAGACTAACTCAAGTATACATAAGCAGCAAATTTAAAGAAACTATTAAAAACAATTTACTGAATCTGAACACTGAATTGAATATATTGTGTATGATACATAAGTTTTAAACAAAACATCTGAAACTGAAAGACTCTCCAAAATTATCTATCTATGAAGCCTCTACTATAAAAAGATGAGTGTTAGGACAAGACCCATGACTCCTCATAGGAACTACTACTAGCAACTCATAAAAATGGAGTCCTCCAGAAGCAAGGAGGTCTTACTCAAAAGCTGACGAGCAGATGGAGTGATCTCAATGGACTCTTATTGAGGATTCTAAGAACATATATCTGCATCATTAAAAAATGAGGGTCGAATTACATCAGTACATTGAATGTACGAGTATGTAATATAGCTGAATGATAAATAACTGAATGAAAGGACTACAATAGAAATCGATATATATATACTCAACTGAATGTAAAGAACTAAAGAAGTTAATTCATTAAAACTTTACAAAAATTACTTACTCATCTATGAACTCAACATACTAAGTGATATAATAAAAATAAACGTTTAACTCTATTTGGGAGATTATCTAACCGACAACCATCACTATGAGCTAAGTGATGATACAACATCTCGCCCACGCGGCCAGAACTGTCTTATACCTTGCCGGGGTATAGAACACCTCAACTAAGTGGATCCACTTAGCTATGCCCGAAGGCCCTTAGGATTCATCTAAAAAGAATGATCATGTAAACATGTTGGCATAAATGGCTTATGAGGAATCTGAGTTGTCTGAACTCATCTCCATATCAGATCTCAATACTACTCCCAATAATATATACTCATGCTCAATGTTTAAAAACATACTATTCCTATGGTTTGAGATTATTGATCAAACTATCCTCTTAAAAGAGGTAACTGCTCTTGAAATATCTTTGAACTCATAACTCATTTAGAAATCAAAGTTTCTCTTTTATCAATGTAAAAACTGATACCTTTGGGAATACTTAGTTCCCTTATACTTATACTCAATTGATACTTGAAAACTCTTTCTCAAAAATAACATTTTGATATGATAATTGATGACTCGTGAAGTCATAATGCATAAACATTGATGGTATATCTAGATACCATACTGCTTAAACATTGATGGCATACTCGATTGTCATACTAATCATGTTTTAGAAACTCTTTCTCAAAACTCAACTTTACTTCCTCAAAACTCAGTGTAAAACTCAAGTGTTTGCTTTAAAAAAACTTCTCAAAATTTATTATTCAATTCATAGGGTTCAGCGGAATTATGGAGATGAACGACTGAACGCAGGAATCTTAATAGCAAAATCGAAACTCAGTACTCATAACTCAACGACACTACTCATGTCAAGAATACTAAATTCATAGGGTTCAGGTTGAAATATAGACATGAACGAATCAACTCAAGAATCTTGGTGCATAACATATAGCAATTCAATAATTAGGAATAGTATTTCAAAAAGAAACAGGAACTCAAGAACTCAAAATCAACTTAACTCAAGAATACTCAAATCTAGGGATAGAATGCTAGATTATTGTTTTACTAATTTGAAAGTAGATGTAGGGCGTGAGAACGGACTCGTCCAAAATTATGATAGCCTTACATACATGAAAGAATAAGGTACTTGAAGAATATTGAAAAAGAACTTGACCAGAAGCCTTGAAACCCTAGCTTGAAAGAGAACAATCAAGAAAAACTTTCTTGAGATTCTTGAAATCTCTATGGCCAAGAATTATGATTTTTATTAGTAATTCATCATTTTATGAAAGAATTTGAGTTGGAAAGAATGAAATTCTTTGAGAAAGACTTACCTTGAAGAAGAATCTTGAGAAAATATGAAAAGAATATTGAATGGAGTCTTCTACTTTGATTTTTCCTTAGTGTTTTGCCTTAGGGCTTGAGAGAGAAGATAATGATGTATTAAGAGATGAAAATCTGATTGTTTCGGGTCTTTAATTAGATAAGAAACTCATTTAGGGTTTTTTTAGAGGTAAAAAGACCAAAACGACCCTTTTAATGTTTTCTTGTCGGCTAATTCGTCAGTGCACTTTATCAGGTTACTAAAATGGTCATAACTCTTTACTCGGAACTCTGATTGACACAAAATTGGTGGCGTTGGAAAGAAGATTCAAATACCTTTAATTTGATAGGTTATGGACCACATAACTCTTTATATTGTAAGATATATGGTCGTTTGAAGTTGACCAAAGTAGAATCTTATGTCAAATCTTAATCGGTAAGGAAACTTTCAACTCTACTTTGTGCTAGGAATTTCTAGTGACCTCAATTGATATCCAAAATCATTTCCACACTAAAGAATTTACCTTTACACATATGGACGATTTAAGAATCACCCGCTCTGACCCTACAAGTAAATAAAGAATGGTTATAGTCTTAACTAAGAAATTTTCGGGGTGTTACAATATATTCCCCTTGGGAGCATTTGTCCTCGAATGACGGTTGGTCTGAGAATGGAAAGGGTTTACTCTTACTATATCCTAGTCTAACTCAGAATCACAAAGTACTTAACATAGGGTGATTATTCTGAGCTAAATCACAAGATTCGGGGTCTATACCTCTGTAGGAAATCTCATCCCAAGAACTCTAGTCCTTACTGCTACATTTAGCTAACCTTGAGCTCATATCACGAAACACCTAATGTATCATACATTATCCACATGTTAACAACACCACATTCAAGCTTAGAACCTTAACCACTCCATAGACTCCTACTAACCCACTTTCCTTGAACATTTTGTCCTCTCATCATCTCTTCCAACTGAACTTTCATGCATTACCACCAGGAAGCAGAGTTAGTACTCATTGTAAAACCTTATCTCCTTCTTCCTCTAGATTTATAACCTTAGATGGAATTAACATACCATCACTATCACAATAAGAAATAGCAATCCTCTCCTCCATCATCACATAACTACTATCAATAACACCACTCTCCAAAACTAAAAAGGATTACTGAAAGTACTTTAGGGCGAAAGATCATAAGCACGATTCATTCGAGAATTCTGATATAAGAATATGGAAGACATAACATTATGTATCTAGACATCGAGAGTAATTCATGGATTTGTGTGACTGAACATACTATAAAACATGATTGCTTATATGAATAGGTTCATAGCATGAGACTGATATCCATAGCTTTATGGAGTAAGATTGAGATCAATGGGCTAAAGTCTTTGCCTCTCATTCTGAAAACTGAGCATAGATGTGAATCTCTCTAATGTGTAAGAGCATAGGTCATGAATACAATTCTGATATAAGAAATATCATCATGATGTTGAAATGACTGAACTTTGAGGAATATGCTAGAGTATGAATGGATTGATGTACCTCTACAACTCTTTCGGAAGACATAACTATCTAATTCTTAACACTTGACTTGGCTTCTCATCTTATCAACTCCCCCTTAGGTCTAAAGCTAACACTTGAAAGCTATGGATCTATTCCATCATCTGTAAACTAGTCTACATTCCTTTTACTCTAATACTCGGGAAAGGCTTATCATATGCCTACTGAACTCTCCATAAGTAGATACTAAGACTCTTTGTGAGACCTGTTTCTAAGATGCTTCTCCTAAACTCTTCTCATTGGCTTATAAGGCCACTTCATCTAACTCTTAAGAGAAAAAATAGTGATTACATCAGCCTATTCCACATTGACAGCTCAAATATACTATCTAGGCACAAATGGAAAATCATTAACCTAATTGGAACCTCGTCTGATTACATAATGCTCTTGTTACTCCTATGACTTAGCCACACTTCACTGCCCTTATCTAAAAGTTAGGATCTCTCACTTGTACCTCTCATATTCATTGAAGCTAACACCTCAATTCCTCTCTTACTCTATGTCAAGTCTAACAGGGCAGATCTTAAGACTAACCTCATCACCCTTATGTTGTCATTCTTTAGATCACGACGCTCATCTAAAATTCAAGCTTAATGTTTATTACTAAACATAATTATCAATAAGATTGCTCACATACTATACTAACCTACAACTACTAGATGAAATTAAGAAACACTCGCCTCCTAAAATCTTATGACAAGTAGTTAATCTTTATCTTCCAGTCTTCATACTTACAATTTATCGTCACACTTCATTTTACAACTTAAGTACTATTTACCCATTCGCTATTCAGCATTGCCTAATTAGTTCTGTAACCTTATGAATATTATGGGATCTCCCTCAAAAATCATTAGTCTAGCTTAGATCTATCACCTCATGAATACTCCTACTCTTCTATTCAACACCTACACTTGGTTGTTACTAACACAATGACACATCATAATAAACCCCTTTTTAGTTAAAATATACTATAACTCATCCATACTAGTAACTCTTACTCTACCTTCTATCATGAAATCTACACAAACCCATCACTTCTTAGTCACTAGATGCATGACTATAATAACATAGCTTGCCTCATCACTATCTCCCTTTCTTAGATTATTGAACCTCTGCATGCGTTCTTCTAATCTTAAGGGCACTTTTACTACTACTGCTCATAATCTCGTAACTCATACTATCTTTCGGGTGAAAATACTACCCAAGCTCCAAAACACACTATCGCATAAGGGTCTCAACTGAAATAAAGTTTAGAGAAAATAGTCTAGGAATACATCTCGCTTTTAGCTCGAACGCAGGATTCATATGAATACGAGTGCATTCTTTTGAATCTCAACACGTAAGCTCACTCATAGGCTTTTCTTAAGCCCATCTACATTATCATGACTTCCTCAAGACTTTTGTTGAGAGTAACTCATTGATTTGGAATTGGATTTGCTTTTCAACTACCTTGAGTATGAGGGGTAGTCGAATGATTCTGAGAAACACACGAGTTTAAATAATTTCCTTATGACATAGCTCTACTGCACGAATTAGAGTATGAAATAGGAGAAACTTTTCTTAAATGTCTGTAGTCCCTCATTAATAGAAGTGCGCCCTCACGACCATAAATAAGATCCTACTGACACAGCTTCATAGAAACCTTAGGACCACTTGAACTATGTTCTCTGATACTAAGTTTCTCACGACCCGAGTCTGCACCCTGGACATGACTGGTACTCGAGAACCATTGCTGGACCTCGAGCGAAACCTCATTCTGGTTGACTACAAGAAGAAGACTAACTCAAGTATAAATAAGCATCGAATTGAAAGAAACGTTTATAAACAATTTACTGAATCTGAAAACTGAACTGAATGTATTGAGTATGATAGATAAGTTTAAGTAAAACATCTGAAACTGAAAGACTCTCCAAAATTACCTATCTATGAAGCCTCTACTATTAAAAGATGAGTGTCAGGACAAGACCCACGACTCCTCAAGAGAACTTCTACTAACAACTCATAAAAATGGAGTCCTCCAAAAGCGATGAGGTCTTACTCAAAAGCTAACGAGCAGATGGAGTGATCTCAATGGACTCTTATTGAGGATTCTAATAACATTTATCTGCATCAATAAAAGGTGTAGGTCGAATTACATAAGTACAATGAATGTACGAGTATGTAATAAAGTTGAATGAACGGACTACAATATAAATAGATATGTATATACTCAACTTAATGCAAAGAAATAAAGAAGTGAAATCATTAAAACTTTATAAAAATTACTTACTCATCTATGAACTCAACATATTAAGTGATATAATAAAAATATACTTTTAACTATATTTGGGAGATTCTCTAACCGACAACCATCACTAGGAGCTACGTGATGATACATCATCTCTCCCATGCTACCGGAACTGTCATATACCTTGCCGGGGTATAGAACACCTCAACTAAGTGGATCGTAAAGCTCTGCCTGAAGGCACTTAAGATTCACCTAAAAAGTATGATCTTGTACCCATGTTGGCATACATGGTTTATGAGGAATCTGAATTGTCGGAACTCATCCCCATATCGGTGCTCAATACTACTCCCAATAATATATACTCATGCTCAATGTTTAAAACCATACTCTTCCTCTGGTTTGAGATAATTGATCAAACTATCCTCTTAAAAGAGGCAACTGCTCTTGAAATATCTTTGAACTCATAACTCATTTAGAAATCAAAGTTTCTCTTTTATCAATGTAAAAACTGATAACTTTGGGAATAATTAGTTCCCTTATACTCTAACTCAATTTATACTTGAAAATACTTTCTCAAAAATATATTAAAAATCATATTGTGATATGATCATTGATGACTCGGGAAGTCATATTGCATAAATATTGATGGTATTTCTAGATACCATACTGCTTAAATATTGATGGCATACTTGATTGTCATACTAATCATGTTTTGGAAACTCTTTCTCAAAACTCATCTTTACTTCCTCAAAACTCAGTTTAAAACTCAAGTGTTGGCTTTAAAAAAAATCTCAACTTTTATAATTCAATTCATAGAGTTCATGCGGAATTATGGACATGAACGACTCAACTCAGGGATCTTAATAGCAATATGGAAACTCAGTACTCAGAACTCAACGACACTACTCATCTCAATAATACTCAATTCATAGGGTTCATGTTGAAATATAGACATGAACGAATCAACTCAAGAATATTGATGCATAACATATAGCAATTCAATAATTAGGAATAGAATTTCAAAAAGAAACAAGAAATCAAGAACTCAAAATCAACTTATCTCAATAATACTCAAATCTAGGGATAGAATCCTAGATTACTCTTTTATTAATTTGAAAGTAGATGTAGGGCGTGAGGATGAACTAGTCCAACACTATGATAGCCTTACATATATGAAAGAACAAGGTTCTTGAAGAATCTTGAAAAGGAACTTGACTATAAGCCTTGAAACCCTAGCTTGAAGGAGAACAATCATGAGAACATTTCTTGAGATTTTTGAATTAGTTTCTTGAAATCTCTATGGGAAAGAATTATGATTTTCATTAGTGATTCATAATTGTATGGAGGAATTTGAGTTGGAAAGAATGAAATTCTTGGAGAAAGACTTACCTTGAAGAAGAATTTTGAGAAAAGATGGAAAGAATCTTGAATGGAGTCTTCTACTTTGATTTTTCCTTTGGGTTTTGCCTGAGGGTTTGAGAGAGAAGAGAATGATGTATTAAGAGATGAAAATGTGATTGTTTCTGGTCTCTAATTAGTCAAGAAATTCGCTTAGGGCTTCTTGGAGGTAAAAAGACAAAAACGACTCTTTTTAATGTTTTCACATCGGGTAATTCGTCACAGCAATTTATCAGGTTACTAAAATGGTCATAACTTTTTACTTAGAACTCAAATTGACACAAAATTGGTGGCGTTGAAAAGAAGATTCAAATACCTTTAATTTGATAGGTTATGGGACACGTAACTCTTTATATTCTAAGTGATATGGTCATTTGAAGTTGACCCAAGTATAATCTTACATCAAAACTTAATCAGTAAGAAAACTTTCAACTCTACTTTGTGCTAAGAGTTTCCAGAAACCTTAATTGATATCCAAAATCATTCTCACACTAAAAAATTAACCTTTACACATATGGACAATTTAAGAATCACCCGATATGACCTTTCAAGTAAATAAAGAATGGTTCGAGTCTTAACTTAGAAATTTTCAGGGTGTTACATAATGACTTTACTCTCAATTAATTGTTATGTCCATCTCTTAACTAACTACGAAGTTCTATCTAGAATAAATGATGTAGGCACTAGAGTACATATAAGTTTCATTCAATTTGAAAGATATTTTCTCTTATACTATTGATTAATATTATTTAATTAATGAGAGATAATACAAAAACAAATCATGCATCAATATACAATAAGAGATAAATATTTATCAAACTCAATAATAGAAGAGTTGCATAAAAAATATATTAGGCAACAATCTCTTATCTAGTTAGAAACTGAAAATAATTTCTTCTAACAAAAGGTAAATGTACAATTTATTCTTTGATTTAATATTTTATTTCTATCGAAAGAAATTCTAGAGTAGCTAGTATTAAGTCGGTATGTAAAGTCTATTGAAAATATTGAGATAAAATATTAAACAGATCATAATATGTCAAATAATCCTTAATTACATAATTTAGGTCTGATTTATACATATATATATCCATGCATCTCGAATAGTCAATCAATGGGATTGGAGTACTACTCATGCAATACACATGTACAATGACCGATTATTCACTCCATATACTTATACATGCCTAACTCAGATGGAGAGTCTGTTGTTAGTTTAAGTCAAGTGAAAATCGCGCTAGTTATATTGATCCAATCATATTTTACTCAGTTTAGGGGAGTTAATACAGATTATCAAAACTAGCGATTAAATAGATAGTAACTTGTATTAATTCCATTCGATATGGAGGAAGGTCTAAGCTTGCACGTAAAACTAATACTTCACTACTATTTAATCTTGGTAATCATGGGAGGGGACTCTATAACCAAATATCACCGAAAAATGCATATAACGATCCAATATATATATCTTATTTAATCATTCTTATGAATCTACCAAATTTCAGATCAATCAAAGTCCCTATTTTCATATTCCAAAACTATGATCATTTCAGTTGAAAACATTATTTGGCCAAAATAGAATTTGAATTTTTTCTGTAATTCTTATCACATAATAGATAGATACACGAATCATTTGCATAGATAGACGAATCAAGAACAAAGAACAAAATTTTAAAATTATTTATATTATTTGAATTCTATTTTTCAAAAATCACATGTTTATGTATTCATGGAATATTAAAATTTAAAACACACCTCATAGATATTCATGCATCTTGAACAATACATTTTGATGAAAAATAACTACTCATACAACAAACATATGTGGTGTCAAATACTCAGTCCCAAAAATTTAGAACAAAAGTTAACTCAGATTGAGAGTATATGTTAATTAAATCCAAGTGAATATCATTATCCCTAGATCCATTGATCCAATTATATATTACTCAGATAAGAAGAGTCAATACATATTACAAAAACTAGAGATTAAATCTTATGACTTGTATTAATTTCATTCGATATGGAAGAAGGTCTAAAGACAACACATGAACTTAATACTTCACTAAAATTTAGTCATGAAAATCATAGAGAACAATCTTTATCACCACTATATCATAGTCGAGTAATTTTCATTAAAATTAAATTTCAAGATACAAAAAGTATCTAAAAACATCATTTAAACGATTTTCAAATTTTCAAATCATTGCATAGCTATGATCATTTTTAATTTGATTGTTTTTCATGAACCTACCGAATTTCAAATCAATCAGAATTCAAAAATAAAATCTATTTCAAAGCTATGATCAAATTCAGATTCAAACAATTTAAGAAAAAATAATCAATTTATATCATTGTCATCTATCAATTCTTGTTAAATCATCACGCATAATCATGTACCACATTTAATATAAAAAGACTGATTATAAAAATTATTTTTACAATAAAACAAATTTTAATTCGAAAGAACAACTTAAAACCATTTTAATGACCTCAAAAATCATAACCACATTGGAATGGTATTTCTTGCTAGTCCATTTTCAATGAACTTACAAAATTTCAGATCAATTAAAGTCTATAAAAAATCATTACTTCCAAAGTTATGACCAAATTCAAATTCAAGTGATTTAAGCATCTGTAGGAATTAAAAAAATAACCTACATTCTTATCACAAATCACTTCATATTAAATTATCATGTTCCAAATTTAACATAACATAACTGACATAAAGAATGATCTTATAATATTCAAATTAAATTTTAATCTGACAAACTACCTAAAACCCATCTAAACGATTTTAAATGGAACCATCAAATTTCAAGTCAACCAGAAATCAAAAAATTCATGACCACCTAAGTTATGACCAAATTCGAAATAACCATTTTAGGCATAGTTAAAGATTAAAAAACTTGATTTGAATTTTCATTCTCTTTTAATAATTATCTCATGAGCATAAGACTTATTGTGTGTCTTTCCTTTCACTAAGACACACAACACCTTCTTGTAACAAATTATCCTCTCGATTAAAACATCTGTGAATTTTAGGTATTACCTTTCTCTCTTTAATACCGGTGAACATCTATAATATCTCTTTTTATTAATTATTCAGTGTTACTAGTAACTAAAGGAAATCTCCTTCCGGTAGATAAAACAACACCACTATTGTACACTTATCCAGAAAAATTAATACATGATATAATGAGCATATTTTACTGAATCAAATTAATAAATCATGTCAGTGACTCCTATTTATTAATCATAATTCTCAATTCAATAATTATAATCTCACATATGAAAATACTAAATTTTTTCTAATAATTTAAAATAAATAAACCACCTTAAGGATAACTATTTATTAATTATAAAATTCTTTATACAATATTAAATATTTGTGAGTAAAAGAAAATCAATGCCCACACAACTATAAAAGACAAAAAAATAATATTTGATTCATGACCAACTAAAAAGAACGAGCAAAAAGATGACGCATACAGGTATCCCAGCCGCCACCAAAACCACCAACATCACTTTCCATTTAACAAGTCAAAAACAAAAAAAAATTATTTTATTTTTAAGAAAAAGACAAAATCACTGCAACATTTATGATTAATGAAAGTCCAACATGATTCCATGAATCAAGGGCAATTGTTGCCAACTTGATTTCAATTAAAAGTTATAAAATAATTTCTCACTACCACATCTTTTATTTGTCACGACCCAGACCGTCGTGAGTGCCACCCACAATAACCCTCCGGTGGGAGAACCGTTACTACAACTCAACTAACCAAATTAACTAAAACTAAAACATTTAAAGATACAGAAGCAGGTTTAAATTTTTAAAGGAAAAATAGGGAGTTCCCATAAAACTCCGAAAGTCTAACAAAACAATTGCGGAAATAATGACTAAAACCTGAAAGTCAATGTACCAAAACTCTAAAGTTCAACAAGTCTAAGCAAATGGGTGCAACCCAACTAAACAAGAGAATATCTAAAGTGCTAATCTAAGTCCGAATAAGATGGATTGAGCAAAAAGGAGAACTAATGGCAGCCTAGAAGAACTAGCTCACCCTTGAATTTGATTTATCACTAATCTCCTAGATGAAGTCTGTCAGTAGCCGCCTGAAGATGCTCTGTACTCAACAAAGAAAGAGCAAGTGCAGTATCAGTACACAACCACCATGTACTGGTAGGATCACACGGCTATTCCAATAAGTGAAACATATATAAGTCATTAGAACATCATAAACATGCATACACCAAACATATACAATATCAATTATCATATACAAGCAACGTACAATTTCACAATCTCAATAATACGCATATATATAACAAGTCATTGGTCCTCTCATGGAACCCATACCCTAACTGTTAGTATGCCGGATTGTGACACCCGATCCAAGTTAGTGTATTGGATCGTGACACCCGTTCCAATATGTATGTCGGTACGTGACATCTGATCCCAGTCAGTGCGTCGGAATGTGACACCCAATCCATTCAACATACCACAATCACAATCACAATGTACATTCTCATAATCATACAATCAAGAGGTGATTCATGGCATATAGTTATTCATTCATACTCATTTACATTAGGTATGATCAATAATGCAACATTCAAATACATACATGCAATACAATGAAGCAATTACTAACATACATCACACAAACATGAAATCACAACCATCACCTACCTCGAAACCAAGTTTGAATCCCCCTAAGGCACTTGAATCTTCCCTTTCCGAATTCTTTCCGCTTATTCGTGGTCTAAAAATAATAAATTAATGCAAGGATCAATAAACGAGGCCTAATTAGCCAGATTACAATCGAAATCATCAATCCTAGGCCAAAACCAAGATCCCAATACCCAAACTAGGGATTTTTCCACCATAAATCCCAGATCAAAGCCCTTTCCCATGGATAATTACCCAAAAACTAAGTTTTACGGATAGAAAACTAGATGCGGGGAGTAAAAACCTTACCTTTGGTGCTAGAAGAGGTGGAAAACCTTCAATAAATATCTCTGGGTCGTTTCTTAGCTCTCAAGATCGAATGTTGCAGAATAATGACATTTTTGGGGTTTATTTCCGAGTTAAGTCGCGACTATCCCACCACAGTTGACGTCATCCCGCTAAGCGGCCCTGCCTTGGAGGGAATAATCCCGCCCTGGTGCCTTGCACGGAGACATAGAGTTAAATTAAGGGTTCAAAACCCTCATTTCACAACACACCTTCAACCCATGACACTCAGAACTACCCATTCACGCTAAGATCAGTTGCGAGAGTTCTACTCACCCGAATTCAATTCCATAAAGTCGTACGGGTTCCTTAACGTCTTAGCTATCTACTCATGTGATCCAATTCATAATTAGATAAACCATTTGTTACTTGATTTCCCTAGACCTCACTGACTGTGATTTCATCTAAATCTGGACTAGATTAGGAAATTTCAAGTTACTACCAAAAAGTTTTCCGGCCCAAAAATTTTCCCCGTTGTCTTTTCTATAACGACGGGAACAAATCGTTACAATAGATACCAAATTACCCACCACTCATCCCCGAGTGGCAAACTAGAAAAAACTGGCTAAAGCAAGAGTGGAGTAGTACCTGAATCGTCGAACAACTGGGGATACTTGTCCCGCCTGTCCTTCTAGATTTCCCAAGTGGCTTCCTCAACCGGACGATGCTTTCATTCAACTTTCACAGATTTAATCTCATTGGTCCTCAGCTTCCGGACATCACGATCAAGAATTACAATCGGTTCTTCGTCATACTAAAGGTTTTTGTCTAACACAACTGAGTCCCATTTTATGATGTAATCCCCGTCACCATGATATCTTCAACATGGATACATGAAATATTGGATGAACTCCCGATAAGTTAGGAGGTAAAGCCAATCTATAAGCAACTGGTCCTACACGATCAAGAATTTCAAATGGTCCAATGTATCTGGGACTAAGCTTGCCCTTCTTGCCGAATCTCATTACTCCTTTCATGGGTGACACTTTAAGAAGAACGTACTCACTAGTCTGAAATGCCATGTCCCTTACCTTCTGATCCGCATACCTTTTCTATCGACTTTGGGCTGCTAGGAACTTAGCTTGGATGCTTCTTACCTTCTCTTGAGCATCCTTCACCAAGTCAACCCCCAAAGGTTTCACATCTCCAGCCTGAAACCATCCTATGGGTGATCTACATCCTGTCCCATACAACACTTCGAATGGTGCCATATCAATGCTGGAGTGGTAACTGTTATTGTACGAGAACTCACACAACGGTAGGAACTTATCTCAATGACCTCTGAAGTCAATCACGCATGCCCTCAACATGTCCTCTAACACTTGGATAGTCCTCTCCGACTTCCCATCTTTCTTCCGGCTTAATGCGTCTGCCACTACGTTAGCCTTACCCGGATGGTATTGGATGGTCACATCATAATCCTTGAGTAACTCAATCTACCTTCGCTGTCTCAGATTTAGGTCCTTTTGAGTGAATACATGTTGTAGGCTATGATGGTCAGTAAATACCTCACAGTTGACACCATAAAGATAATGCCGCCAGATCTTAAGAGCAAACACTACCGCTGCCAACTCTAAATCATGTGTTGGGAATTTCGTTCATGTACCTTCAACTGCCGTGACGCATAAGCTATGACATTCTTCTCGTGCATCAATACAACACCCAAACCCGAATGCGAAGCATCGCAATAAATAATAAAATCTTTACCTTCCACTGGTAGTGCTAGAATAGGTGATGTGGTCAAAAGAGTCTTGAGTTTTAAAAGCTCTCCTCACATTTTTCAGTCCATTTAAATGGTATCTCCTTTTTGGTAAAATTTGTCAAATGTGTGGTAATAGAAGCAAAGTTTTTCACAAACCGACGATAGTAGCTAGCGAGCCCCACAAAACTCCTAACTTCAGTCACAGAGCTAGGCCGGACCCAATTCGTAACCGCTTCAATCTTTTGGGGATCTACCATTACCCCTTCCTTTGAAACTACATGCCCCAAAAAGGTAACCGAAGTCAACCAAAATTCACACTTAGAAAATTTTGCATCCAACTTTTGTTTCCTAAGAACACCCAGAACAATATGAAGATGGTCGGCATGCTCTTCCTTACTTATCGAGTAAACCAAAATGTCACCAATAAACGCTATCACAAACGAATCAAGAAAGGGTTTCAACACCCCATTCATCAAACCCATGAAAGTTGCAAGCGCATTTGTCAACCTGAACGACATGACTAGGAACTCATAGTGCCCATAGCGGGTCCTAAATGTTGTTTTTGGTATATCCTCAGGCCTAATCTTTAACTGATGGTAACCAGACCTTAAATAAATCTTAGAGAAAATGGATGCACCCTGCAACTGGTCAAAAGAATCATCTATCCGAGGCAATGGATACTTATTTTGAATGGTGACCCTATTCAATTGTCGATAGTCTATGCACATTCTCATACCACCATCTTTTTTCTTAACAAACAAGAAAGGGGCACCCCATGGGGAAGCACTAGGACGAATGAATCCTTTATCCAGAAGCTCTTAGATTTGAACCTTAAACTCTCTTAATTCTGTCGGAGTCATGCGATACAGTGGGATGGATATGGGACGGGTACCAGGTTCTAAATCAATGCAAAAATTTGTATCTCTATCCGAAGGCATACCAGGCAAATTAGTAGGGAAAACTTCTCTAAATTCTGACACCACAGGAATAGACTCAATAGAGGGAGATTCAACCTCAACATCCTGAATATGAGCCAAATACACCAAACAACCCTGCCCACCAGTTTCCTAGCCCGAATGGAGTATATGATCTTAGTTGGCTTAGGCTTGTACACCCCTTCGCACTCTAACTTTTCCCTACCGGGGATCTCTAGAGTCACAAATTTCATATTACAATTTAACACAACAAAATAGGGGGACAACCAAGTCATGCCTAAGATTATATCAAAGTCAGTCATATCCAAAATCACCAAATCAGCCCAAGTCTGAAAACCCATAAACAAGATAGGACAAGCACGATAGACATGGGTGGCTATGATAGACTCTCCAACAGGGGTAGAAACATGGATGGCGGCATCAAGTATATCACAAATCATATCAAACTCTGAGGCAAATCTCACTGACAAATAAATATAAGCAGAACCCGGATCAAATAACGCATTAGCCATCCAGTCACATACAATAATAGTACCTGTGAACACTGCATCAGAAGACTCTGCCTCGCTCTTGCCCGGAAAGGCGTAACACTGAGCCCTGTCATCTTGGCGGGTGACTTAATTGCCTGGTTGCACCGTACCTCTGCCTGCGTTACCATTTTCCCGACCTCCACGGCCTCGCTGATTTCCTCCTCACCCTCTTTGTGGACGTCCTCGACCATTATTACCATTGCCCGCGGGTACCACTGCTCAAGTCTGCTACTGCGCGGAATCCAACATGCACAGGTGGGGACAATCTCTCCTGATATGCCCAGGTTCTCCACAGTTATAACATGTGCGATCAAAAGATGGCCTGCTGCCTGCCGAAGGGGCGGCTCCCTGGCTATCCTGAATCGAATTCTAAGGTGGAGTTCCTGAGTAATTACCTTTAGAAGAGGGCATAGCGGACTGAATTGGCCGGGCTGCAAGTGTCGGCCTACCTGAACCTCTGGAGTAGGAACCCTGAAAGTTACCTGTGCTCTTAGCTTTCTTAGCCAATGCCTTAGCCTGTCCGTCTCGTCTCACCCCCTCCACTCTTTTCACAAAATCTGTTACCTCATTAAAACTTTTTCCTACAAAAGTCATGTGCACAGACAATATCTGTAACTCAGAATTCAGTCCCTTAACAAATAGACGGATCCTCTCTTCCTCAGTAGTCAACAATTGCGTAGCATATCTAGACAAAGCATGGAACTTAGCCTCATAAGAAGCCACAGACATTCCACCTTGCTCCAAAGCCATGAACTCATCTTTCTTACGATCTTTCAAAGTCCGGGGCACATACTTTTCCAAAAACAGAGCATGAAACTGGGTCCAAGTTAGTAAGGGTAAAGCTGAAGATCTGCATTCCACATAAGCTCTCCACCACTGTTTAGCCTCGCCCTAAAGTTGAAAAGTCACACACTCTACTCCATGCTGATGGACAATTCCCAACTTATGAATCCACTCATAAAAATCTAGGATGAACTCATATGCGTCCTCACTCTCAGAACCATGGAACACAGGTGGTTTCAATTTCAAGAACTTAGTCAACATCTCATGCTCATTACCATTCATTACGGGACCCAACAAAGGATGAAATAAAGCATCAATACCTACAGTTCCACCCACCCTGGGGATAATAATAGCAGTAGGGGGGTTGGCGGGAGTTTGAGTTGCTTGAATTGCGAGAAAAACTCCAGGACCAACCAATCCTTTCAGGAAAGACATAATTTGTTGAGCTAAAACTGGGTCTAAGGGAGGAATACATGTAGTCTCAGCCTACACCTCTTCCTCTTGTCCAACATCCTCATCATTCTCAACCTCTCACCTCTATCTCTTCATGATGCGCAGGAGGATTCTCATTTCTGGCAGTATTCTCAACCGGAGCTCTACCCCTAGCGGGTGCTACCCTTCCTCGGCCTCTACCCCTAGCTCTTCCTCTACCCCTGCCTCGACTGCGACCTCTTGCTGTGGACTTCTCAGCGGGTTCATTGACGGGAGCTACGGGCCTGACACCATTGAAGCGAGTGTTAACCATCTGTGGACAGAAGAGTGAAGAAGATTAGATACCAATTTGGATCACCAGATACCAATTGGAACCAAGTTATAGCACGAAAGGAGACAAAAGAAACAGAGAGATTTCCTAAAGTCCTATCTCCTCTCGAAGAAAAGTATGGACGTCTCCGTACCATTCCACAAGACTCTACTAAACTCGTTTTGGTACATCTAGATCAACGAACCTAGGGCTCTGATACCAACTTTATCACGACTCAGACCGTCATGAGTTCAACCCACACTAACCCTCCAGTGGGAGAACCGTTACTACAACCCAACTAACCCAATTAATGAAACCTAAAGCATTTAAAGATACGGAAGCAGGTTTTAACGTCTAAAGGAAAAATAGGGAGCTCCCATAAACTCTGAAAGACTAACAAAACAACTGCGGAAATAATACCTAGAACCTGAAAGTCAATGTACCAAAACTCTAAAGTTCAACAAGTCTAAGAAAATGGGTGCAACCTAACTAAACAAGAGAATATCTAAAGTGCTAATCTAAGTCCGAATAAGATAAACTAAGCAAAAGGAGAACTCATGGAAGCCTGGAAGAACTGGCTCACACTTGAATTCGATTTATCACTGATCTCCTAGATAAGGTCTGTCAGTAGCCGCCTGAAGATGCCATGTACTCAACAAAGAAAGAGCAAGTGCAGTATCATTACACAACCATCGTGTACTGGTAGGACCACGCGGCTATTCCAATAAGTGAAACAGATATAAGTCACTGCAACATCATAAACATACATACACCGAACATATACAATATCAACTATCTTTTATGAGTAATGTACAATTTCACAATCTCAATAATACGCATATATATAACAAGTCATTGGTCCTCTCGTGGAACCCATAACCAAACTGTTAGTATGCCGGATCATTACACCCGATCCAAGTTAGTGTGTCGGATCGTGACACCCGTTCCAATATGTATGTCAGTACGTGATATCCAATCCCAGTTAGTGCGTCGGAACATGACACCCGATCCATTCAACATATCACAATCACAATCACAATGTACATTCTCATAATCATACAATCAAGAGGTGATTCATGACATATAGTTATTCGTTCATTCTCATTTACATTAGGTGTGATCAATAATACAATATTCACATACATACATGCAATACAATAAAGCAATTACTAACACACATCACACAAACATGAAATCACAACCATCACCTACCTCGAAACCAAGCTTGAATCCCCCCAAGGCACTTGAATCTTTTGTTTCCAGATTCTTTCCACTTGTTCGGGGTCTAAAAATAATAAATTAATGCAAGGATCAATAAACGAGGCCTAATTACCCGGATTACAATTGAAATCATCAATCCTAGGCCAAACCTAAGATCCCAATACCCAAACTATGACTTTTTCCACCATAAATCACATATCAAAGCCCATCCCCATGGACAATTACCAAAGAAACTAAGTTCTACGGATCAAAAAAATGGATTCAGGGAGTAAAAACCTTACCTTTGGTTCTAGAAGAGGTGGAAAACCTTCAAGAAATATCCCTGGATCGTTCCTTAGCTCTCAAGATTGAATGTTGCAGAATAATGACATTTTTGGGGTTTACTCCCAACTTAAGTCGCGACTATCCCACCACAGTGGACCTCATCCCGCTACAGCGACCCCACCCTAGCGAGAATAATCCCACCCTGGCTGCTTGCACAGAGATAGAGAGTTAAATTAAGAGTTTCAAACTCCCATTTCATGACACACCTTCAACCCATGACACTCACAACTACCCGTTCACGCTAAGATCAGTTTTGGAAGTTCTACTCGCCCGAATTTGATTCCACAAAATCGTACGGGTTCCTTAACGTCTTAGCTATCTACTCATGTGATCCAATTCATAATTAGATCTCCCATTTGTTACCAGATTTCCCTAGACCTCACTGACTCCAATTTCATCCAAATCTGGACTAGGTTGGGAAATTTCAAGTTACTACCAAAATGTTTTCCGGCCCAAAAATTTTCCCCGTTGGCTTTTCTATAACGACAGGAAATGGTCGTTACATCATGTGAACAAGAAATTACACCCAACTTTTGATATTACTCTCATAGAAAACTAAAAAAATAAAAATAAAAACAGGTCTCATATACTTGTGATGGTGGGTTATCACTGTAGCCGCCACCCATTATCTAATTTTTTTCATTTTTGTTTTCAACAATATACCCATCAGAACTCAAGTAAATTTATGAATATGTAAAGCTATTTCAGATTAAAAATCGCCAATAACATTTTATAAATTGTTCGCGTTTCTTGAAGAAAATTATCATGATATATATATTGTAGTTATATATAAAGATGTAAGCAAGACTCTGATACCAATTGTTGGAAAATTATATGCACAGCGGAAGCATATTATAATCTTACTGCTTACATGAATAATAGACAACCAATACGTTTATGCTAGAACACATAAACTTTCTAAATTTAATTCAAGAATTATCTCTTGAAGCGTGATCAGATACCTTGAAGCAAATCCACAAGTTAGACAGACCTTCAAGCGAATCCACAAGATAGACAACAACTTTGAAGTCTTCTACAATGATCCCAAGTTCACATCCAACCTCTCTGAATACTTGGGTGTGCAAGTGTCGTATAGAAAACTTATTTTTCTTCTAGGTTAGAAGAACCCCTATTTATAAATATTTCTTCTAAGTCCAAGAGGAGATCAAAGAGACACTTGTTTTCTTGGAATAGTAAAATTAAGCATGTCTCTCTTTTTCCCATAGAAATAGGATTCTGAGTTCGAGTTAAATATGGGCACTGTAGGGACAACTTAATTAATTACTGAGGCTTCCTATTACTGAAATAATTTTAAATAATTAATTTAAATTATTCTTACCATAATAAATTAGAAATCATTCCACTAAAAATTTATAATTACACTCATCCATTTATATTTCGAAATTCTCCATTAAACACTTATGCAATTCCCCATGTTAAGATTACAGATACTAATCAATAAATTAAATTACTGAAAAATTTAATTCAATAATTAATTTCCTTTAGAGCATTGCTTAACTTATTTCATGTGTTGGATTCATAAATCTCCTTGCAAGGTTTAACACGATGAAAACTTAATAAGCTAAAACTCTATACACTAAATCATCTACTATACAAGTAAACAGACACCATAAACGAATATATGATCTATTAAAACTTTTATTAACACTGAATAAATAATTATTCTATAATCAATACTATATCTAAATATATATTTAATAGTATATATCCCAACATTAGTAGGGAAGCAACGAAATACGGAAAATAGTGAAAAACACAATATTCATCTAGGGAGAAATTTAATTTTGACGAAGTTGCTCAGCTTTGCTCTACCACATAAAATGAGCAAAAAAATAAAATAAATTGTGTATAAATCACATGACCAAATAAACTTGATAAAAGTAACAATAACTATAAAAAGATATTTAAAAAATGCGGAATTATTGTAATGCAATTTATATTAAAATAGTGGGAAAAATGTATCTTGATACGTGAGGAGCAATGTAGGAATGAATTGAACAAAAGAAGTAAATAGATATCATGAGGGGCAACACATAGCAAATAGGATTTGACACAAATAATATTACTCATAAGTGCATATTTCGATTTTTTTCTCCCAGATCTGTTCAAAGTTCTGCTAACCACTAACAAATCTTCATGGTAAAGGTAATTTGATGATGAAGTAGAAAGATAGGCAAGATTCATGTGATTGGTTGTATTCAAGCCAATTTAAATGACTTAATTTCAATTTCTCCCTGCAATACAATGAATTGTTTTCTTTAATCCGCTATGGCCTATGGTCTTTAATTTTGGAGCAGCACACTTTAGTATGATTGCTAGTTCATCCAAGAGAGGTTCATTTAGCAAAGAGATGGATGCACTTCTTTCATTTGTTGTGCAGAATAACAACTAACAAGACAGTTAAAATGTCATTGTAGTATTATACTTCCTTATGTAAATAATTTTTAAAAGCTGCAAGGGAATTTACGGGAGCAGCAACCTTGGAAATTTATGGAAAGGGGGAAGCTGTAGCGAGAAGATCAGTTAAATACATTTTTAAGGAAAGAGTGTCATGTAAAAGTTGTTTTGGATTGCTGTTAGATGTCGGATTTTTTATGGAGGGAAACAAAATATTTTGAAAGTAACAAACTTGAGAAGTTTTGGAAAGAGTGTAATATAAAAGTTGTCATTTTGGGTTGTTGTTAGATGTCGAATTTGTTAGGACGTGAAATGGGAGATTTCGAAAGTAAGTAACTTGAAAAGTGCTGGAAGGGAAAATATATTGCAAAGGGAGTAGCTTTATATATTTGGTAAAAGGCAGCATTTCATGTAAACAGTAGATTTTTTTTTAGCGTTGGCCTGGCGGATTAAAGCGGATTAAAAGGAAGGTGGGAGAGGTCATAGTAAAGAGTAATCGCAAAATTTTGTGAGACAGAATTGCAGGTCAGTGTGTAAAGCATTATATCTGGATGGCGTAACGTAATTGTGGCTAGCACTGTGCAGAAAGTAACGTCCCTACTTGCGGAATTTCTGTCTTTTTTTACCGAAGAAGGTGGTAAAGGAAAGTTGCGGGGAAGAAATAGAAAGGAACGGAAAGAAAAGAAAGGATATTAAAAGAGCAACTTACCTGATGGTTTATGGGGTTTTAGGGATGGCGTTTTGCACAATTTCAAAGGCAGTCGTTGGGAAGAAACAAGAAGCAATAGGGAGTATAGGGAGGAGATTGATACAGAAGTGTAACACCCCGAAAATTTCTAAGCTAAGACCAGAATAATTTTTTATTTGCATATAAGGTCGTATCAGGTGATTCTTAAAATTTTCTTAGGTTTTAAGGTCAATTCTTTACCGTGGGAGTAGATTTGGAGATGAATTAAGGTCAAAAGAATCCTCTAGCATAAAGTTGAGTTGAAAGTTTCCTTACCGACTGAGTTTTGATATAAGATTCTACTTAAGTCAACTTCAAATGATCATATCTCTTAGCATATATTGAATTAGGTGGCCCAATATCATATCAAATTAAAGGTCTACGAGTCCTCTTTTCAATGCCACCACATTTTTCTTATTTTGAATTCGGAGTAAAAAGTTATGCCCGTTTTAGTGAAGCCTTGTTAGGTAGTCGATGTTCTACGACCGGACCTACGAACGGTGGAATGTTCCACGAACCGTAGAGTCTTCTGTGAAGGCTTTCTACGACTTTTTTCATAAATTTCTTGAACGTGTTACAGGGTTATTTGGTCCTTTCCCAAGCTTTTTAACCATATTCGAAGTCATTTTTGGGTGTTTTAATGAAATATATGATTCAACTAACTAGTTTTCCTCTCATAATCATTAATCTAAACCTTCAAGTCTCAAAAAAATTTCTCAAAACTCACCTAGGCTTCCTCTTCTCTATTAAGAACCCTAAAATTTTCAAATAAAAACTTCAAGATACAAAGAGAAGTCTTCCACCCAAGATTTTCCTATGTTCTTCCACTCTAGAAACTCTATAAAAAATTTCTTTTTTCAAGATTCCAGGACCAATGATTTCATCCAAGAAAGGTAGTGTTCTTACTCGGGCTCAAGAAAAATTAAGTCTCCATCAAAGTTTTCAGTCTAATAACTTCATAATCGGGTATGTAAGGCTATTCATAGTGTTGGACTAGTTCGTCCTCAAGTCCTACATCTCAATTCAGCCAATTAAACATTATGTTAAGAGTCCTATCCATAGTTTTCTTGAAATTTGAATTCAGTTTTGTTTCTTATTCTGAGTTCCAATTACTTAACCGTTGATATTTTGATTTCTATTATGCATATTGAATTCCAAATTACTGTTCATATTTTGTATCACATGAACCCTATTTGTTTACAAAAGTCATATTTATAAAGATTATTATATGAGATTTCTTATACATCGATTTCTGACTTGATAGGTAAGTACATAAGTGTATTTTTTAAATGTAAGTTTTGAAAAGAGTTTTTAAACAAAGAATCAAATGGTTTCATATGTATTATTTGATAGTTGAGAAAGAGAAAGAGTATAATTGATTTTCTGAAAAGTACATCAGTAAAAAAAGGGAAAGTAAAGTAAAGTAATAGTCTCTTTCTATGTAAAGGGTCATTGAGCATAATTGATATTGATTATTTTCGGGGTAGTATCTGATGAGGGGTAGATTTACACTCATTTGAGGCCTTTTTAGTTAAAGAATTAGTCTCCTCAATGCCTAATTATGCATTATTCTAATGATATTTTGATAATTTGCAGCTATAAAGGCCAAGGGACAAGGCAAGGACGAATACTCAAAAGAAAAGCCAAAAACATGAAAAGAAGTGTAAGCTCCACACTGTTGATTGCTTAACAAGAAGGGCAAATCGCCAACTGGCACAACCTCATCCAAAGTGACAGTGCTCAATATTTGAGTAAATCGAGGCACGTCGGCAAACTTAAAGCGGAACGACGACTCACTGAAGTAATGGGAGAACTTGATGACCATCACTGAAGGTGGCATGACTTGGAAGAAAAATGAATGCTTAAAAGGCGAACAAAGGTTGTACTGGGAGATTCGCCAAATGTGAAAGGCAGACTCAAACGAGCTCGTCGATTGAGGTTCAAACACCTGAAGCATAAAGCAAAAGAAAGGCGAGCTAAGAAGAAAATGGGGATCTTCCGAATTAGCTTGGCGAGCCCGACTAACGTCGCCAAAGTGGTCACACAGTGAATTTAAGGCCAAATTTTGGAAAAGTATAAATATCCCAAAAGAAAGAGAAAAAAAGGTCTAAAATCTTTTTCTAGAGACTGGTCTTGGAACTTTTTCTTTAGAGTTTTAGAGAGAAATATTCTACCTTGTGAAAAACATATTTAGTTTTGAGGTTTTCAACTTACTTTTGAAATTGACAATTGGAAGTTGAAATCGAAGTGGGTATTGTTTATAATTTCTTAATTTCATCTCACCCATGGCTGCTACCATAATAGGTATAATTTCTTTACACTTTTTGATGGTGGGTAAAACCCCAAGTCTAGGGGTGCAATTATGGGGTTGAGTGTTGATTTAATGTAGTGGGTATTGTGTTTTGCTCTGTTTTATTGTTGCTCATCCATGAATTTGGGCTAATTAGCAGGGCGTTAACTAATGGGTCAAGGGTGCAAACTTAATCCTACTTCCGATCTCCGATTGATGCTATAAAGAGATTGATTAGAGTGGGTAATTAATTTGATACATGTAATTTAGGTTTGATGTCTGTAGTTTGCTTGAAATAAAGATTATGGGTCGGATCTATTTGCCCTAATTCTTCTCAAAAGAGAGAATAACATAAGGTTATTGGTGTTTAGTTATGCACATAGATAAGTTCGAAAGGAGATTCTATGAACTGATGTTATGAGATTGAAAGAAGATTTGTGTCATTGAAGATAACCTAGCCTATCCATGAATGTTTAGCACAGTTGAGAAACGTAATTAACCCTATATGACATCGCTTTCAAATCCCCGCACCCCTAGATTACTTGTTAATTACTTGAATTTAAGAAAATTTTAGTTTAATTGTGACTCTTAATACAAAAATCCTTTTCGTAAATTTGGTGGAATCATCCACCCATTTTCCTTACCTGCTACACATGAATTGATTTACATTCTAAACTTCTTGATAGAATTTATTGCACTATATCACTCTTTGTGGGATTCAACACTGACTCTTAGTTGGATATTTTTATTGATGATGACAGCTTACTCTTTGAATTTATTTTAGAGATTAGTTTGAGTGTTTATAAAAAAATGGGGCTTTTTCCGGGGAGTGATGGCTAAGAATTATATTTGACAAATTAGTTTGTCAATTTGTTTAGTTGTAGTAGATTGTTGCTTGGTGTTGTTGTTTGTTGATTGGGAGGTATAAAATATGAGTGACCACGATAGTCAAAATGATAGTCAGTACGGGCAAAACGACAACATGGGTGATTTGAATGAGATGCACATGAATGTCATTCAAACCACGGGAGCCATCTGGCTACCTCCTACAAAAGGGGGGGGGTGTGGTCTTTCATATAACCGAAACAATGTTGCAGCTGCTCCAAT